>JADBJO010003801.1:130000-152500 GCA_016801955.1 Conus betulinus
AGCTACACCTTCGGAACATCTGAGTATGCCCATGTCTGATCGAACGATGGACCGGTCTCACACATTGTCGTCACTGTCAATATTGGCAATACAGAAAAGAATGAGAGGGAGAGAAAAATGTAAAAGGAGGCGGAGGTAGAGAAGTAGGGCGGACAGGGCGGGGTGAAGGGAGGGGATGGGGGTGACGAGAAGCAATCATTGAGAGGAGGGGGGTAGAAGGAAATGATGGAGGGCAGGCGACGGTGCGATGGTGAGGAAGCGGAGAAGGCAATGGACAGGATGAGCGGAGGGAGGTGGCGGGGGCTATATAGGGAGGAGAATGAAGAGCAGGAATGGAAGAACGAACGAACGAGCTAAATGCTGTTTACTGTGGGAAAGGAATAAACACAGGCCAGTGGCTTTGTTTTTCATCCAGCCCTCAAACAAAGGAAAAGTATGTAAATACATGAAAGAAAACGTTGCACAGAGCAGCATATCAACACGTAAACAGCAATGAACACATAGCACTTCAGAGTGAATGATGCACTATGGAATAACAGAAAGAGAAAGTGGGAGGGAGGGAGGGAGGGTAGGGATGGGGAACGGTCGATGGAGAGAGAGAGAGAGAGAGAGAGAGAGAGAGAGAGAGAGAGAGAGAGAGAACACTGAACACACTGAACACTGAAAAATTTATTGCATAACACAAAGTACAGTACAAAAACACAATGCATGTCGACCTCTTGGGTTTCCTTCAGACAAAAGCAAGTAACATTTAGGACAGTGAAAACGAAGAACGAGAAACCATGCATCTTCTCATATTCAACGTTTTGATTTTTTTTGCGCCGAACATGAGAAGATACGTGGTTTCTCGTTCTTCGTTTCACAGTCCTAAACGTTATTTGTTTTTGCTTGAAGAAGACCCAAGAGGTCCAGATGCATTGTGGTTTGTCCTGTACTTTGTTTGGCTGTGTCTTTGGCGATAACTAGCCCCCTCTCTTTCTAAATTTTGCTTCATTTTCCCGCCCTCCGTCACTCCGTTTTGAAACTATAAACAGAAAAGGCTACCCCTACCCCTACTTCAACTTCTTCAGAAAGGACAGGCTCAAAAGCAGATTCCCTCAAACTGCTGTTCAACGTGGTGGTCTTTTCAGTCTTATAGATGGAAGCTTTCACTCTGTTTTCATGTGGCAGAACCAGAATGATACGTTCGGAGGAATTTGTGTGGAGTACACTATGACTGTTGTCTTTTCCTTTCTGTAAGGACTTCTGTTCTCTCCATGTGATGCAGCCATTCCCGCTTCCTTGCTCTAAGTGTCACACTATTCAGGGCTGCGACTTGTCGTGTAGAATGCCATTGCTGCAGCTTCTGTCGGCGAAGAGTTTCTTCTGGCGATACTAATCAGCATTGTACTCTACAGAATACTAAATTTTGACGTGGCATAGTGTAGCACAACAGCATAATGCAGTGTAGTGCGATACAATACATAGTACAGTACAGTACAGTACAACACAGTACAGTACAGTATAGTATAGTATAGTATAGTATAGTATAGTATAGTATAGTATAGTATAGTATAGTATAGTATAGTATAGTATAGTAAATCACTGCCACAGCATTCGTGCAGTACAGTACAGACAGGCATCGAGTGCCGACTTATATTCTCTTGCATCATGCATCGTCGCCCTTCGTTAGAATCTTAATTTTCTGTTCCAGTTCTTTGGGTGTACTCGACTGATCTGCACAGCTCTGAGCAACATGGTATTGTATCTGATCTGCACAGCTCTGAGCAACATGGTATTGTATCTGATCCGCACAGCTCTGAGCAACATGGTATTGTATCTGATCTGCATAGCTCTGAGCAACATGGTATTGTATCTGATCTGCACAGCTCTGAGCAACATGGTATTGTATCTGATCCGCACAGCTCTGAGCAACATGGTATTGTATCTGATCCGCACAGCTCTGAGCAACATGGTATTGTATCTGATCTGCACAGCTCTGAGCAACATGGTATTGTATCTGATCTGCACAGCTCTGAGCAACATGGTATTTGTATCTGATCTGCACAGCTCTGAGCAACATGGTATTGTATCTGATCTGCACAGCTCTGAGCAACATGGTATTGTATCTGATCTGCATAGCTCTGAGCAACATGGTATTGTATCTGATCTGCACAGCTCTGAGCAACATGGTATTGTATCAATCAAGCACTACAACATGTACCATAGTGCATTGTTCTGGCTGTATCGAACTGAATTCATGATGTGGATTTTTGTATTATGTTGCACTAATCTCAACTAATGAACTGTATTCAGAAACACTCCGCAATCTGTGGCACTGTTTTGCACTGGTCAGAAATGTGCTGACTGAAATCGCAATGCACTTTTAGTTGCACTGTTTTAAGATTAAGGTTAAGATCAAAATTATAGTCCCGTTAACAGCAGAGGTTATCTCAGGACTGTCACCACGTTTCAAACTACCACGTATATATGTTAAAAAAGGATTAAAGGCAAGACCTTACCCAACTCATTAAAAAAAAGATTAAAAGAACCAGTCCTAGGATTACAAACCAACACGTTGAAATCACTAACTGTAATCTGCAAAAATCAATACTGGGTATAGAAAATCTAACAACACCAAATTCACACACGATGAAATAAATCCACTTCTTTTAGGAAGTTAAAAATATTGTCGGGGGAACATCACGAAAAAAGACTCTTCATATTATCTGCAGTGTAATGTTTCCTTCTAATGTTGTATAAATCCCAGCAGTCTAAAAGAATATGTTGGACAGATATCTGACTTATCACAGGCATCACAGAAAGGCGGGTCTTCTCCCTTCAATAGAAACGAATGAGTAAAATAGACATGATAGAATAGGTACTGTTTTGCACTGTTATGAAATGTGCTGACTGAAATCGTAATGCACTTTTAGTTGTACTGTTTTGCACTGTTTTGAAGTGTACTGACTAGTATTCGTAATGCAGCTTAAGTTGTACTGTTTTGTACTGTTGTCAGCTGTACTGTGCTGAATTCACTTGACCTAAAAGCTAGGATATGGAAGGCGCTGAGCGCTGGAGCCAACAGAAATGGACTCCGATAATAGCACTGCTTTTGCTGGGTGTTTCAGTACTGAACTCGTGTGCCTCAGCTCAGCGAAATCAAGACACCGCAGTGTATCAATAACAATAATGGAACACACGCACACACACACACGCACACGCACACACACTCTCTCTCTCTGTGTCTCACACACACACACACACACACACACACACACACACACACTTGAACAAAGTCGTGACGAACTTTCAGCCGTCAAACGATTAGCTGACGACAGTTATAAATCAAGTAGAATCACGATAAACAGTAACTGGTATAAAAGAAATATTTCATTCAACAGACAGCAAAAGGCAGTATTTTGGTGGTGGTATGGCTTAGAACTGGCTTGGTGATTATAGAATGATGATTTTGTTAAAACGTTTTTGCGTAATCAGTAATAGTAGTAGTAGACCTTCGTCGGTCATACCTGACCATGGGTAGCGTGTATCCAACCTAAGATTTGTATCTGTCCGGTATGAAATCAGTATGAAACATGAAACCAACAACAAAAAAAAAAAAAAAAAAAAAGAAAGAAAGAAAGAAAGAGATGGGACGATTAGACGGAGGGGGTGTATGTACATAAGTGCGTTTGAGAGATAACGGGATTTACAAAAGAAACGGTATGCAAAACATGATTGGGATAGTTTTGAAATAGATCAATATCAAACGTCTGAAGATGTCGATATCAAAAACATCTTTACAACGGCTTCCGCGGGGGAAAAAAACCCCTCTTACCCGAACCCAATCCTTCAATGTCGCATTACATTATGTAAATATTATTTCTGGCAATACTTAATAGAATTTTTTGGTGTCCGGATAGGAAAATATCTGCCAGACGTGCGGCTGCGTTTTTCTTTTTGGCTTTGAGCTTAAAAGAAAAATCACTTTTCCGCCGAACGAAAAACAAAACATAACAAAACAAATAAACTGCAAGACAAACACGACACGTTTCGACCTATCTGGTCTTCTTTCAAGACAAAAACAAACATTCAAGACTATGGAAACAAAGAACGACTCGAAAAACAAAACTCATTTCCTCAAATTGAGCTCACAATAAATGTAGCCTTGAAACTACCGCCTTTTGCTTTCTTTTTTTTTCCCCGTATCTTTCCTTTTGTGTTAATTTCTGTCACACACACACACACACACACACACACACACACACACACACACACACACACACACACACACACACACACACACACTCCATTCTTTATTATTTCTTTTCTCTCTTTTTTTCTTTTCTTTTCCTATTCTTTTCTTCTTTTCCTCTTCCTTTTCTGAAAGAATATGCTTAGTGTAAGGACATGGTCTATTGTTTTGAAGCACACACACACACACACACACACACACACACACACACACACACACACACACACACACACACACACACACACACTCCTCTCTCTCTCTTGCTCTCTGTCTGTCCGTCTCTGTCTCTGACTCTCTCTCTCTCTCTCTCTGTCTCTCTCTCTCTCTCTCTCTTTCTGTCTGTCTCTGACTCTCTCCGTCTCTGTCTGTCTGTCTGTCTGTCTGTCTGTCTCTCTCTCTCTCTTGCAGAGGCAGAAATAGCAGCAGCAAAGGAAAAAAAACGAACTTGGGCAAAACAGCAGTCCGGAGTAGGAGAAGGACGTGTGGAAGGGGGGGGGGGGGGTGGTGGTGGTGGTGGAAGAGAAAAGAGAGCACTTAACTGAAAATATGAACAGATTTGAAAAAAAAAATATGCATAAGGCTCCGCCGAAAAACGAAGACAAACGAATCACAAGAAAGAACACACAGGCGTTTTGACCTCAGGTCTTCTTCAGGCAAGGAACACAACACTCAGGAAACGAAAATGAACGAGCAATTCCTTGTCTTCCTCCAATTCGGCGCAAGATGGGCCGTCGGCGTTTTGTCTTGCGATTCGTTTGTCTATGTTTTTTCGGCAGAGCCTTTTAAGTTCTTTCTATCACCCTCTGGCGATGACTGAATCATCCGCGCGCGCACGCGTGCACACACACACACACACACACACACGCGCGCGCGCGCGCGCGCGCGCGCGCGCGCACAGGCACACGGACGCACACAAACACACACACGCACGCACACACGCACGCGCGCACGCACACACACAAACATGCACACACACACGCGCGCGCACACACACACACACACACACACACACGCACACACGCATGAAGCCAGAGTAAAAACACAAGCGGATCAATTCAACGATTCCCTCCCTCCCACCTCGCTCCTCCACCCTCACTGCCACTCCAGCTTCCTTCTCCTCCCAAGTCCCTGGATTTAATTCAAGGAACTGCAACAACATACTGCTTTCTGGCTATGACGATTTCAATGTTGTGTATCAACATACTTCTTTCTGGCTATGACGATTTCAATGCTGTGTAAACAACATATCGCTTTCTGGCTATGACGATTTCAATGCTGTGTAACAACATACCGCTTTCTGGCTATGACGATTTCAATGCTGTGTAACAACATACCGCTTTCTGGCTATGACGATTTCAATGTTGTGTAACAACATACCGCTTTCTGGCTATGACGATTTCAATGCTGTGTAACAACATACAGCTTTCTGGCTATGACGATTTCAATGCTGTGTAACAACATACCGCTTTCTGGCTATGACGATTTCAATGCTGTGTAACAACATACCGCTTTCTGGCTATGACGATTTTAATGCTGTGTAACAACATACTGCTTTCTGATTATGACGATTTCATTGCTGACACGTCTGCCAGCTTGCTGAGTGTTGTATGTGAGTGTTTGTTTTTCATGAACTCAAGAGCATTTCCCTTCAAACTAAAGTTTTGAACTTCCTTTACAGCAAAACTGTTTTACAGTAGTGAAGCAAAATGTACAACTATGTACGAGAAAACACAGAGTGGGGAGAAAAGGTGCGAGTGTGTGTATGTGCGTGTGCGCGCGCGCGCGCGCGTGTGTGTGTGTGTGTGTGTGTGTATAAGTGAGTGAAGAGAGAGAGAGAGAGAGACCGAGAGAGAGAGAGAGAGAGAGAGAGAGAGAGAGAGAGAGAGAGAGAGAGAGAGTGTGTGTGTGTGTGTGTCTGCGTGCGTGCGCGGGTGCGTGTGTGTGTGTGTGTGTGCATGCGTGCGCGCGTGGCTGCGAGAGGTCGGACCATGAGGGAGAGACAGAGAGAGAGGGGAGAGATTCGGTGGGGGTGGGGGGGGGGGGGGGGAGAGAGAGAGAGAGAGAGAGAGAGAGAGAGAGAGAGAGAGAGAGAGAGAGTCAGAGACAGAGACAGAGACAGAGAGCGAGCCGATCCAGCTGATGACAAGAGAGCGTGAAAATCCAGCTGATGACAGACATTGAACCAGACATTTGTTTTTCCACCCTCGAGCATGGATGGAGTCCCGGGGCCTGATCTATATAAAGATCGCCAACGATCGTCGGCAGAAAGGCCAAGAAGAACGAACGAACACACACACACACACACACACACACACACACACACACACACACACACACACAGGCAGCTCAGTGAACCACGCCACACAGCCACAAAACTCCAGTATTGCCGCGTCAACCCGCCCGGCCCATACTACATCCTTGGGTGTGGTCAGAGGAAGCGACGGGGTCGGTGTCACGTGAAGCCGATCTCTTGCCCGATCGAGAGAGAGAGAGAGAGAGAGAGAGAGAGAGAGAGAGAGAGAGAGAGAGAGAGAGAGAGAGAGAGCGAAGCGCGTGCGCCGCTCGCTTTGCTGGTGCCAGAGCTAGAAGAGCGAGGTTGGGAGCGGAGTTGGCATTTTGCAAGCGGCCATGCGCAACAAGTTGGGCGTGGGGGTGGGGGGGGGGGGGGGTGGGTACATGGGCGTGAGGTGGGATGATTGTGCAACAGGTAAGAACAACAAAGAGGAGAAGAAAAAGAAGACCACACATACACACGCACGCACGCACGCACACACGCGCGCATGCGCAAGCACACACACACACACACACACACACACACACACACACACACACACACACACACACACACACTTACTAATACGCACGCCTTTTGCGACAGGGGCTTGGTCAAGGAAGAGGGCGGGGGGAGTAACGAGAGGGGGTTACTTTGTCAGAAAAAAAAAAAACGGATTGACAGGACAGCTGGGGGAGGACTGAAATAGGACACTGGAGGAGGGGGTTGGGTTGGGGGAGAAGGAGGGCGAACACACGGAGGTTCCAGTCACGATCTGAGCTTACTACTACCAGCTATTGTGACGTCAGAGAGAACGAAAACACAGCCTTACTAAAAGGTCTGTACAATATTTCAGGTCTGTACAATATTTCAGGTCAGTACAATATTTCAGGTCAGTACAATATTTCAAGCAAACTGTACAGCAGTCAGAAAACTAAGATTCCCCCCTCCCACCCCCACCCCCTTCCCCAATTCACCATCCTGATCAGCCTCCACCAACGGGCACGTAACAACAGCTGAGAACTGACAGAAGCCTCCCGCAGTTCATGCACTGAAAAATGGGGCAGAAGTCACCCGCCATTGCCATGCGTCATTTCCAGCTTTGATACCCCCCCCTCCCCCCTCTACGTCCTCCGTTCGACAAGTTTAGACCTATTTCTTAACGCCTCCCACGGACCCCAGTATCGTTGAAGGAGGGCGCATACGAGGACGGCAGAGAAAGAGTTGGTCCGAAAATATAAAGGACTGGACCAAATGACCATGCTAGATCTCTTAACGACAGCTACGAACAGAAGAGCCTGGAGAGAAACGGCGGCTGCCTCATCACGTCCCCCCAACGACCCCAGCGGTCAGGGGAATGACTGACTGACTTGATCTATCTCCGCCAGACAACAATGGGCAAACGAACTACAGGACAAAACACGACGCGTTTTGACCTGTTAGCTCTTCTTCAGGCAAGATAAACCACACTCAGGACAACGGAAACAAAGAACGAGCGCCATCACGTCAGTTTGTCAAATTCGGCGCAGGATGGGCATTGAAAGGAGGGAGGTTGGTCTTACATTACGCCGCTCCACTAACATGACGACACATCAGTACGGGTAATTTTCATGTCGTGCACCAACATTGGATTAAAACTGACATCATTTGACTGCCAACTTGATGCGCTAACCAACTGAGCCAACCAACGCCCAACAACATTTGTTTTCAACGCCTGGATCCTGCTTCTTTCATTTTTTTTTTCTTTCCCTTTTTTCTGTTCACTTACCCATGTTTTTCACTCCTTCCCTTGGGAAAACAAAAGTGGCGAGAAATGATGAAATCCGGGAGGGTTTCTCAGGTTTTCTGAAGGGGAAAATATCCACCAACACCATTCTGTCAGCACCGACATTAAAATGACGTTTGAGAAAATTGCAGAACGGCTGACATTGTGACTTCTGATGCTAAACTGAAGACCAGACATTTTGAAATTTCAGTGGCGGTCTATCATTGATCAAATCCATTGCTGTCCTACTCATTGCCCTCTGGACAATGAGTAAGGAATGGACTTTGACGAGGTGACTGCCCAGATATGAGCCCTCGTGTTTCGGTAGGGCTATCAACGACATGAAGTGAACGGATGTCGCTATAACCATCGACAGGGTTTATTCATGACAAGATTTAGTGGATATTGTGAAATGTATGCTTTGGGGGTGTTCTGCTGTCACTGACATTTTAAGATCCCAGCATAAAATATGCCGTCGATCCCTGAAAACTGACCGTAACAACTTCGGTATGATTTACGAGAGAGAGAGATTTAGAGAGAGAGAGAGAGAGAGAGAGAGAGAGAGAGAGAGAGAGACAAAGAGAGAGAGATAGAGAGACAGAGGGAAAGAGACAGGGAAGACAGAGACAAAGATACAGAGAGGGAGAGAGAGAGACAGACAGACAGACACAAAGAGAGAGAGAGAGACAGAGAGAGAGAGAGAGAGTCAGAGAGACAGACAGATAGAGAGAGAGAGAGAGAGACAGAGACACAGAGAGAGAGAGACAGACAGACAGACAGACAGACAGACAGTCAGAGAGAAGATAGAAAGAGTAAAAAAAAATAAATAAATTAAAAGGAACAGCCCGTAACCTTGAAACAGATCGTGTCCTCTTTGTGCCAAGTCCATTTTAGTGTGGACGGTGGACCTCCCACGGTCCTCCTGAAGTCCAGGATGGACAACAACCGACAAGACTGGACCAACAACACCTTTGGCCTGTCGCGCAGGACGGACGACTGAAGGAACAGACCTTCCCGACCCGTCCATGAGCATCCGTCATGGCTTCCCAACAACCTCCTCTCTCAAGGGCCAACAACCCTTTGTTTCTAATCAGGGGGAACACTCGACAATGATAAACTAGGAGTTGGGCGACATTGCCGCTAGTACCTTACAGATCATCGATTTGTGCCACAACACGGTATCCGTTTCACCACAGTCGGGGCTCAGCTTCCAAGGTGATGTAGATTTGACCCAAACTACCGTGTGGGGGAGACGAACGGAACGGGTCTCTTATCAACCGGTTTAAAGCGAAATATCAAAGGTTTGAATGCCATGTATAGGAGAAGGCGAACAGGGCAGGAATGCAGCTTCGGAGAGAACTCACATGACCCACAATACACTTCGCTTTGCTTTTTTAAAAATTTTTACTGTCTTCAATCTGGATCACAGGTTTGTAAAGTAGGGTGCCGGCACGAGCGCACACACGCACGCACGCAGGCACGCACGCAAGCACGTACACACACACACACACACACACACACGCACCCACGCCACACCATATATCCATATATGTACATATAATAATATTACACACACACACACACACACACACACACACACACACACACACACACACACGGGTGAAGTTGCGTGAACAGAGAGAGAGAGAGAGAGAGAGAGAGAGAGAGAGAGAGAGAGAGAGAGAGAGAGAGAGAGACAGACAGACAGACAGAGAGAGAGAGAGAGAGAGAGAGAGACAGACAGACAGACAGACAGAGAGAACAGAGAGAGAGAGAGAAGAATAAGACAGAGAGAGAATGAGAGAGAGAGAGAGAGAGAGAGAGAGAGAGAGAGAGAGAGAGAGAGAGAGAGAGAGAGAGAGGGGGAGAGAGGGAAGCATAGCGACAGACAGACAGCAAAAAGAGAAGACACGGTGAGGAAGACAGGAAAGAAGAACCTCAGACAGACACCAACGTAAAGGTAGACAGACAGAATCGTCGCATTCAGAGTGAACGTGAGCCTGAGACGCTGAATCATAGCACCGCATCGCGCAATCAATACGAAGCCACACACTCAGGAAAAGACAACTATGAAGGAATTCCACCTAGATCTGCCTACACCGTCGTCAAACTGTACTTTCACATCGATCACGAAACGTCTGACGGAAGCTCTCTGCCGTATTTCATTCATCAGCACAAAAAGACTGACACAACTAGCAATTCAGAGCTTGTTTCCCCCTTTTCTATCTTTCCTTTCTTATTTTTGATGGAAGAAGGGATTGAGAAGATAATGTAATTGGGTAAGGGGGGGGGGGGGGGGGGGAGAGAGAGAGAGAGAGAGAGAGAGAGAGAGAGAGAGAGAAGCAATGTGAAGAAGGACGAAAAACAGACACCTGAAGTATTCTGACAAGCAAACGGAATCGGAACGGAATTTCCATTTATTGCACTCAACTGACAAGTTTTTGATAAGCAGGTGTTCTTACAACAAAAACCAATAAATTATCAATGATAGCAATGAACGAAACGCAAAGTACATAGATAAACAAGTAAACAACAAATGATAGATGAAAATGATATTAATAATTACAAGGATACTAAAAGTGATAACAGTACCATACAAATAATATGGAACAAGAAAGTGCACCATGCACAAAAACCCGGCTCAGTGCACACACACACACACACACACACACACACACACACACACACACACACACACACACACACGAGAGCGCGCGCGCGCGCGCGCGCATATTAACACCAAGCTTCTGGAGGGTGGGTGAATGCAGTTATGATAGGAAATGAATGTTATTTTTTTTTTTTTTATTTTTTTTTTTTTTGCTGTCCCAACCTCTGCGCCACCTCAGAGGCAGTGCACCCACGCCGCTCATTCCGACACCTGTCCACAGCCACACCCCGGTCGGCCCCGCCGCAGCCCCGGCACCGGCAATCCACAGGGAGTAGTCAATGTCAAGTCGTCAAGAGGCAACCCACCGGAGGAGACACTGCACTGCTGCCCAGTCACTTCAGTGGTGTTCAGTGGCGCCTGTTCTGATCTAACATACACAGGACACCACCTACTAAGCCCCCTACTGACGACAATAATTGCTTAGTCGCGGAGCCGGCGTGAGTGAGCTCTCCCTCCGGAGGGCGCCACCACGTCCGTCCAACGACAGCCCCCATGGACCCGCCGATACCGGTGACCCCGACGGAACCAAACCAAGGCCACAGACGTGGAGAAGACATCGAAACTGAGGTCACCATGAGAGCAGGGCATGAAGGGCCACAGAACTTGAGACTTTTTTTTATGCTGATCGATGAGAATGAGGATGATTATGATGATGCTACGGATTTCCATTTCGGTCTGAGACTACATGACAGGGCTGTACTCTACGCTTCCTTTCATAATATATCCCGGCGTCAGCCAGGCCCGAGAGATACAGACACCTGCAGTGTTGGTCAGGAAATTTGAGCAACACTCTCAGAAACGCATCCATTTAGTGGATGAAACTCGACTGTGTGGTCCCAGTCTTCCCAACTGAGTCCGCAGCAAACTCAACTCTGGGTAGGAGCCGGTCGGGGCAGAAAAACCCACATGACTTCTGATGGGATTCGAACCTACGACCTCCCAGCCGGGAGTCCGCGACGCTAACCACTTCGCCACGGCGGCTGGTCCAGAAATGAATGTTATTTTTATACAAACAGATTAATTCACAGATCCCGAATAGTGTCAAGAAAATGTATGCCCTTTTCGCAAGGTCTTCTTGATCACCTAACAGTCCACTTACCAGCATTTTTACGTCCGCAACAAGACCGGTACTTCTAGTATGTTAGATTTATCAACTTCAATTCAATGAAACAATATAAGTCAAATAAAAACAAAACAAAACAAAGATAATGAAATAAAGTTCCCCCTTCTATCCCGATAGACCACAAACAGATCAATTCACAAATAAAGGCTGAAGACAGGAACGTGGGACAGAATCAAAGGCATGCAGAAAGGTAGCGAAAGAAGAAAAGGAGAAGGGAGGAAAACAGGAAGGCCGAAGGAACAGACGGAAGAAAGGCAGGCAGGAGGGAAGGAAGGAAGGAAGGAAGGAAGGAAGGAGAATAGGCGCTATGTAGTAATTATTTATTATTATTATTTATTAAGGAAGGAAGGAAGGAGAATAGGCGCTATATAAGTATTATTATTATTATTATTAAGGAAGGAAGGACTGAAGCAAAGCAAAAGGAAGGAAGAAGGGCAGGGAAACGCGAGGACGGAGGAAGGAAAGGACAAAAAGGACAGGAAGGAAGGAAGGAAGGAAGGAAGATTAGAATAAAGGCAGGCAGGAGGGAAGGAGGGAAGGCAGGGAGAAGGATGGCACGATCACACCACAAGCAGAAAGACTGGAAAGAGGGAGGGTCGGAAGACAGGAAGAAAAGCGACGGAAGAAGAGAAGAACTGATAGAAGGCGAAAAGAAACGTATGAAGGCAGGCAGGTAGGAAGACAGAAAGGCAAGCAGGAAGAGAGGATGGAAGTAGACAAGGAAGGGAGGAGTAAAAGATGGATGGATGGATGGAAAGTCGGAGGAAAGAAAGGGAGGGAGGGAGAAGGGAGTCATGACCCCACCATAAGCAAAAGGACTGGAAAGAGGGAGGGACAGGAAAGACAGGAAGGTGGGGGGAGAAAAGCGACGGAAGAAGAGAAGGACAGATGGAAGGCGTAAAGAAATCGTACGAAGGCAGGCAGGCAGGAAGAAAACAAAAGCAGGCGGGAAGAGAGGATGAAAGTAGAAAAGGAAGGGAGGAGTAAAAGATGGATGGATGAATGGTAAGTCGGGAGGGAAGAAAGGAAGGAAGGATGGAAGGTACGTCAGAGAAAAAATATGGAAGGATGGAACGAAGGATGAAAATAATGGAAGGAAAAAGCAGAATGGCAGGAAGGAAGGAAGGAAGGAAGGAAGGAAGGAAGGAAGGAAAACATAAAGTAAGTTAGGAAGGAAACAAGAAGACAAAAAAGGAAGAATGAAATAAGCCGGCAGGCAGGCAGGCAGGCACACAGGAAGACAGGAAGGGAAAGGGGAGGGAAGGCAGGGAGAAGAAAGGCAGCAAGAAATGCAGGAAGGAATCAAGATGGAAAGCAATTCAGATCATGTCGTTTAAAGCCAAGCTGACCACGAAAGGCAAGAGCAGGATTGTCACCTCGTCACAGTCACTTCTAGAACTAATTATATCAGTTTTCTTTTAAACACAAAGACTGCTGAAAAATATTTCTTCCATGGAATCTTAGATCAGTTGACAAACATTTACCTCTTTCAGAAACAAAAAAAAAATCACATCTCGCAGAACTTCTATAAACAAGGGGTTTTGTTTGTCTTTGAGTCCGCTGTAAAGAACATCCTTAAACAGAGGTTTCTAAGTGTTTATTTTTGAGTCCGCTATAAAGAACATCCAAAAACAGAGGTTTCTAAGTGTTTATTTTGAGTCCGCTATAAAGAACATCCATTGACAAGGTTTTGTTTGTTTTCGAGTCCGCTGTAAAGAACACACATTAACAAGGGTTTTTTTGTTTGTTTGTTTTTGAGTCCGCTGCAAAGAACATCCATTGACATGAGGTTTTGTTTGTTTTTGAATCCGCTGCAAAGAACATCCATTGACATGAGGGTTTTGTTCGTTTTGAGTCCGCTGTAAAGAACATCCATAAACAAGGGGTTTTATTTCTTTGTTTTTTGAGTTCCCCTGAAAAGAACTCAGATAAACAAGCGTTTTTGTTTTGTTTGTTTTTGAGTCCGCTGTAAAGAATATCCATTGACATGGGGTTTTGTTTGTTTGTTTTTTGAGTCCGCTGTAAAGAATATCCATTGACATGAGGTTTTGTTTGTTTGTTTTTGAGTCCGCTGTAAAGAACATCCATAGACATGGGGTTTTGTTTCTTTGTTTTTGAGTCCGCTGTAAAGAACATTAGACATGGGGTTTTGTTTGTTTTTGAGTCCGCTGTAAAGAACTCACATGAACATTGAGTTTGTTTGTTTTTGAGTCAGCTGTAAAGAACTCACATAAACAAGGGGTTTTGTTTGTTTGTTTTTGAGTCCGCTGTAAAATGTGGGTTTTGTTTGTTTGTTTTTGAGTCCGCTGTAAAGAACTCACATAAACAAGGAGTTTTGTTTGTTTGTTTTTGAGTCAGCTGTAAAGAACTCACATAAACAAGGGGTTTTGTTTGTTTGTTTTTGAGTCCGCTGTAAAATGTTTACGTTTGTTATCATGCAAGTCCTAAGACTCCACGAGAACATGCTTTGCCTGTGCATAGAATGCACAGGGATCTTCCTGAACTTTGAAAAGATACGACTTTACTTAGACTTTAGATGCTCCGCGTCTTGCGACGCATGAGGCAGTCAAGGCGCTCCACTGTGCACGGTCCTCAGCTAGTTTGCTAGTGTCACTCCAGCCTCTGTCAACGAGTCGGAGGTCTCTCTCCACTGTCTGTCGCCAGCTCATCCTGGATCGTCGTCCTCTTTTCTCTGGGCTGCTGGGGTCATGTAATGGCCTGGTTTGCAGGTCTTGAAGAGGGTAATCTTAAGAAATGACCCAGCCAGTGGAGGCGCCGTCTGCAGACGATGGTTGACACGGGGAGCTGTTTGGACCTCTCCCTGACTTCTTCATTTGATACAGTCTGACCATTTGATGCCCAAGATCTTACGTAGGCACGTAGTATCAAAAGCGTCGAGTTTCCTCTCCTGGGTGGTCTTCAGTTGCCAGTTTCCACATCCATATAACAACGTTGAAATCAGACTGGAGTTAAATCATTTCAAGGGAGATTTCCTGCTGTTCGTTACGTTCCAAAAAGATACGAGGTGGTGTAAAAAGGAGTGGCCTGTATGTAATCGACACAAAACTGTCTCTTCTTCCACGGCCGTCAGAGGCAGATGGTAAAAAGGTTTGAACGAATGTGCAAAAAAAAAAAAAAAAAAAAAAAAAAAAAAAAAAAAAAAGAAGGTTCGTTATCCGTTTTGTGTTTTTCGCTCCTCCTGCCAGACAGAAGTCTTTTACATGTGTCTAAAGTTAGGGTTTCACATCGGTGTGAAGGAAGGAGACCTGGCACGTTTTTAGTGTGGATTTTTTGGCATGTTGATTTTCTACATCATTGCTTCGAATGCCGATATCACCAGGAATCTAAGGTGATGGTGATGATGCTCTCTCCCTCCATCTCTCACTCTCTCTCTGTTTCTCTCTCTCCCTCTCTCTCTCTCTCCCTCCCTCTCTCTCTCTCCTTCCTTCCTTCCCCTCCCTCCCTTCTCTCCCTCTCTCTCTTCTCTCCCTGCCTCCCTCTCCCTCCCTCCCTCCATATCTCTCTCCTCCCCCCTCTCTCTCTCCCTCCCCCTCTTTTTTATCTCCTTCCCTCCCTCTCTCTCTGACTCTGTCTGTCTGTCTCTCTCTCTCTCTCTCTCTCTTCCTTCTATGTTTAAGACCCAGCCTCTCCTTACCCACCTCTATGTCTGTCTGACCATCCAATCTACAAAGCCAAACTTCTATTTAACCCACCGGGTTTACAAAACTGTGTGCACAATATTTCTGTGGTTTTATTCGGACCCATCAGGTCTACAAACCAATGTATCTGTGTGTGCATGCGTACGTGTGTGCATGTGTGTGAGCTTGTGTGTGTGTGTGTGTGTGTGTGTGTGTGTGTGTGTGTGTGTGTGTGTGTGTGTGTGTGTGTGTGTGTGTGTGTGTGTGCGTGCGCAAGCGCGCGCGCACGTATGTGTATTTGTGTATATGCGAGTGCTTTCGAACATTCTATAAATGTTCTGAGCTGAGAAATAAACTAAATGTAAACGGCCAGCTCGACAAATCACTATTATAATTAATCTCAGCGGTTGACGGACTGGTTTAATGAATCTCTGTCTGTCTGTCTCTCTGTCTGTCTGTGTCTCTCTCTCAATCTCTCTCTCTCTGTCTCTCTGTCTGTCTGTCTGTCTCTCTCTCTCTCCCCCCCCCCCCCCTTCTCTTCTCTCACTGTCTCCCACTTGATTTGTTTTATACCTCACATCTCTTTGCTCGCCTCATACATTTTCTAAAACTTTGCCCGGGTGCCGTGCAATCTGACCAACACACTCAGAGTAACTTAGAATGACTAATGGCTGTAGCCACGCGATCTGCCAAGAGCAAAGGAACATCACCCACTATTTCCGTTCGCACCCGCCACGAAGAAGAAAATGACAGCAGAGACATACTTTCTTTTTCTTTCTTTTTTTTTTTTTCCGTCCAATTTCACAGTCTTTGGCGCCACGTTTCAGCAGGGAAACCAGGTGTATCAATGTTTCATTGTTGTTTTATATTTCTCTATCGTAGTGCGTAGATGACATTTTAGTTGGCAGAGCTTTGAGCTTTACGATACATGACACACCCAGGCGTTAGAAATCGAGTGCGCGCGCGCGCACACACACACACACACACGGACAGACATACACAAATACACACATACGCCGGGCGCGCGCGCACACATGCACACACGCACGCACACAGGCACGCACGCACGCACGCGCGCGCACACACGCACATAAATACATACACACGCGCGCGCGCGTGCACACGCCTACAGCTTATGTAAATGAAAAAGGTGCGGATCAATGGTATTGTTTGCTTCTAAACAGTCTTGAGAGATAAAACTCACCGAAAAAACAAAACAAAACAAAACAAAAACAAAACGTTTCTCTCGGAGAGCTAAAAGGTTACTTTCTAACGCCCAGCCCGCGAGAAACATCGGCACCACAAACGATAAACATGACGTCAACAATCACTGCAAGCAACTAGATCGAACCATCCCACCGATGAACACGTATATCCAATGTAGCCCGTGACCTGGATTACGCAATCGACGGCTATTTTCAGCGCCATGTTTTCCAAGTTTTACCCCATCATCATTGTTTTTATAACTCTTTTTGTTGAAGGGGGGGGGGGGGGGGGGGGGGGTCATTGTTTTGTCATGGAACAATTGCAAGCCCCACCTGTTGCTCAGTCAGAGATATGGCGTTTACTGCATGACGCTACAACGTATAGACTCATCGATACTTTTTTTTTTTTAAACTTGATTCGTAAACTTACCTTGCACATCTCTCTCTCTCTCTCTCTCTCTCTCTCTCTCACTCACACACACACACACACACACACACACACACACACACACACACACACACACACACACACACACACACACACACACACACACACACACACACACACACACACACATACTGTTGGTGCACAAACATTTTGCTGAACCCGAATAACCCACTTCTATCACTGTTTTGTCGACAGAGATTAGGCGCGTCGTATGTTTGGTTCAAAACTCCTCGAAAAATTTTCGAATTACATTTGCGAGCTTTCAGTTCATTTTGCTGATAGACCAGCCGACCGCAAATAACTGTATCACGACTGTCGCCACGAAGTCAACTGTTGATACACAACCATCAACCACAGGTAGAATTACATCCAGGTATGACGTCACACTCAACAAAGGTGATGGTGTAGAAAGGGGGACACCCATTCCAGGCCCGTGGGGCTAAGGGGCCTTAACACCACCTCACCGTGTCCTCAGAACCACACCCCGAGGACACAGGCAGTCACAGTGGCCATTTTCCGGCTGGGAACCATCAGAATTCCAACTGGCAACAGCCGACTGCTTTTGTTTTTCACTGATCCAAATAGTGATATCACGTCCCTTGAGATTACGGCCAGTCACCAGCGTGGTCCAGCTCCCATGTGGCCTTCGTGTTGTTGTTGTTGTTGTTGTTGTTGTCGTCGTTAATGTCGTCGTACCCTGGCTAAAAGACTCCTGCGATCATCCAAACAGCCAAAGTACTTGAACACTATGGAACAAATGCATCAGCGGGGGATGAGAACATCACGTGTGTGACCGTTTTTGATTACCCCGCCACATGGGCAGCACACTCCGACTTCGGGGGATTTCGGAAACTGATAATGTTATGCTAGGAGCTTGTCACAACTGAAGACAATCCCCGCATAACTATGCAGAGCGTAGCAACATTTTGATGTAGCCATGGTGTTCTAGCCTACGTCAATTGGCTGACACAGCCTTAAGCCAAGGCGGGTGGCCTCCGTGGACGGCTGGACTATGAGCATGACTTAATGGCGGGCCCTTGAGCGATAATTTGAAACAAAGCATCCGCGCGCGCGCGCCTGTGCACACACGCATACACACAGACACAGACAGGCAGACAGACACACACGCGCGCGCGCGCGCACGCGCGGGCACACACACACACACACACACACACACACACGCACACGCACACACACACACACACCGTGCCAGAAACTCTTGAAAAAAAAAAACACGTGTACTTAAGTGCATTATTCTGATGAATAAGGGAACGGGAAAAGTGAACGACAGTCGAAGAAAGAAACAGAAATACAACGGAAGAGGGAGACATGAAAGAAAGAAGAAATAAGGTCAGGGAGGAGTGTAAGCGGCAAGACAGGAAGAACGAAGAAGGATGATTACGACCATGACGAAAACTATGAAGAAAGAAGAACAACAAGAATGGAAGAGAACGACTATGGCGAAACGGCAGAAAACGACATGCAAGTACCCACACAAGAATGAAGACACATCACAAGCCGTGCGACACAGCGGCATTTTCACATTCAAGGTTTTCCTAGTTCACACAAGGCCCCTTAACGACTGGATAGAATGGCAGAAGGCAAATTAATCGGGTAAAAAAGTGTGTAAATCATCTGTTTGCTTTGTTTTTCATTTCAGGTTGTATGAATGAAAGACCTAGCTCTGTTTCTTTTCTTTTTTTTTTTTTTTTTTTTTTTTTTTTTTTTGCATCGGCTAAATATTAAACTAAAAAAAAAAAAAAAATCACCTTGTTTTTGTTCTCGCTATATTCTGATCGCACTTGTTGCGGATGCGGTTCG
Organism: Conus betulinus; assembly: GCA_016801955.1. Lineage (NCBI taxonomy): Eukaryota > Metazoa > Mollusca > Gastropoda > Neogastropoda > Conidae > Conus > Conus betulinus. The sequence goes on from JADBJO010003801.1 coordinate 149,175, forward strand.
TTGACATTTGTATCTGTTGCTTGTTGTGGATGCGGTTCGTTGACATTTGTTTCTGTTGCTTCGGAGATTTCCAGTCTAGAGAAGTCGGCCGCCCTCTTTGATTTGGATATGCATTTTCTCCAGCTGACTCAGTTTTGGTAGTGTTCAAAGGTGATCCTCCCCTCGTCTCCCTCTGTGTGTGTGTGTGTGTGTGTTTGTGTTTGTGCGTGCGTGTGTGTGTGTGTGTGTGTGTGTGTGTGTGTGTGTGTGTGTGTGTGTGCGCGCGCGCGCGCGCGTGTGTGTGTGTGTGTGTGCGTGTATGTGTGTGCGTGTGTGTGTGTGTGCGTGCGTGCATGCGTGCGTCGGTGCGTGCGTGTGCGTGCGTGTGTGCGCGTGTGTGCGTGTGTGTGTGTGTGTGCGCGCGCGCGTGCGTGTGCATGTGTGCGTGTGCGTGTGTGCGTTCAGAACGCATAACTGTCACGAAAATGCAAAATTAGAAAGCAATTTCATTGTGAAATATTTTGAAATCAACGTCGATGGTTGTCGCTCAGAGAGTGGAGCTTCCATTTCCCTGTCGACTCCACACGATTCCGCATGCGTTCCTTAACCCTGCAAACCATGTAAAAAAAAAAAAAAAAAAAAAAAAAAAAAAAAAAAAAAAAAAAAAAACACATACTTTGGTCTGGCAGGGAAGGAACTAGTTTTCAGTATTCGCACTTGCAGTCAAATAGTTCAAATACATCGCTGTCACTAATACAAGGCCCACACACATGCGCCGGGATAACAAAAACAAGGCGATTGCTGGCTCACTGTATCATACGACTCGATGTATTACACGCTTGAGTAACAGATCATTTTGATTTACGAGAAATTCATCGCCTGTTTCTGTGAAATCTCAAGGACCGAAATACTAAATGTTCCACCTGATGAAAGTTTAGGTCTGCACATGGTAAGATATGGTTATATGTGCTCCAGTTTTAATTCTGCATTTTCAAGATATACTGGTCAACACAAGTTAAGGACCGGCTTCAGATTTCAGTAGTTTTACAAACTGTTATTTTACACCAAGACAACAATGGAGAGAGAAGGCGCAACTTGAGCGACACTGCAACTTCAGTTGCTGCTGCACGTGCCCACACCTGCTTTACACCCATTGCAAGCCAGCAACACTGTTGTCAGGGGCGCTCAAAATGGTACAAATTCACGAGAAATTGACAGAAATTTGGTTGCTTCTCGCTGAAGAAGCAGAGCTGCTGCAGATTTCTGGCACAGTGTACGTGCAAGTCATGGTTGTGGTAAACACTGCTCAGCAAAAGTTCAACGCAAATGTGTTTTTTAAGGGCGACAACCTGGGCTCTGAATAAGCATGCCACCAAGACAACGACTTTCAACACTCGATCGCGGGCGGGCACCGAGATGGCTCCAGGACGGCGTTTCCGGTCGGGAAGTGGCCAGACGACTGGGAGTGAGCCACTCTGTCATCCAGCGCCTCAACCAACGCTTTCAAGCCACTGGAAGTGCTGAAGAACGCCCCCGCTCTGGACGCCCAAGAGCAACGACTCGGCGACACGATCGGTATCTCCAGCTGTCGGCGCTTCGAGACAGATTCATCTCTGCCAGGACGTTGAGAAGTAACCTGCGGACAGCAGCTAACGTCCTCATCAGCTCTCAGACCGTTCGACGTCGCTTGCATGAAGCTGACGTCCACTCAAGGGCAGCTGCTGTGCTTCCTTCCCTCTCACACAACGTCATCGCCAGGGCTCGTATGGCGTTCTGCCGCCGCCATCAGCGATGGAACAGACAGCAGTGGGGCAGGGTGCTCTTCACGGACGAGTCACGCTTTACTCTGTCCACCTGTGATGCCCGCAGGCGCGTGTGGCGACGGGTGGGGGAGCGGTTTGTGGACGCCTGCGTTCAGAGCAGCACGATCGCTACGGAGGGGGTCCGTGATGGTGTGGGGCGGCTTCCATCTTCACGGCAGAACCCCTCTGCACCTTATTAGAGGTAATCTCACCGGAAACAGGTACAGAGATGAGATTGTGAGGCCTATCATCATCCCCACCCTCCAGGCCATGGGACCAGGCTCCATTCTTCAAGATGACAACGCCACTTCTCATCGCGCTCTGGTGGTCATGGACCTCCTGCAGCGTCGTCAGCAGGTTGTCCGTATGGACTGGCCAGCCCGATCCCCCCCGGACTTGGCACCCATCGAAAACCTCTGGGACATCCTCGGACGCCGAGTCATGGACAACCATCCTGCGCCTGTTGATGTTGCTCAGCTGTTCCAGTTCCTGCAGCAGGAGTGGCTCGCAATCCCTCATCAGGTGCTGCAGAACCCACGTCCACTCCATGCGGCGATGGCTGACGGAATGTCTGGCAGCAAATGGTGGTCTCACCAGCTACTGAACATGAACAAACTGAATTGACATTTCTTGCATTTTTGAAAGGGGGGGGGGGGGGAAAGGGGGGGGGGGGGGGGGGGTCATTCTGATGTCTGTCAAGGTGATGAAATGTGTCGTGTTGATGTTCTTTTCAGTTGAGTCAGAAGATGAAATGTCAAATTAAATTATCCTATCAGATGGTGTGTTTTCTTTTGTTGTTTGCTCATGAGAGAGGATTGTTCTTCCGGCCCTTAACTTGTGTTGACCAGTATATATTTATGCTTATCTACTCATCTGTTTGGCATAATAAAGTCGTTGAATTTTATTCAATTTGAACATACTTTGCATTATTGAATACAGCAGTAAGTTTGTTCCTCGAAAAAAAAGTTTATTTGTCTACATCATAACCATTCCTTTGAATCTGAACCCCCTTGTCTCCTCGTTCGCTCTATGTGTGTCTGTATTTGTGCAACGCGAATTGGTGCTGTAAGTGGCATTTGTTTGGAAACATGGGCCTGTACTCGTCTCACCACGGGAGAAGAGTTACCCTTCTCGTTTGTCATGTACTGTTTAGTGTTCCTGCCTACTCTAAGATATCCTCATCGGTAGAAATGTTTCTAGGAGAATCAACGACCTGTAACCCCGAGATGACATTTTCTTGCAGGATACGGCTGGAAAGGTCTTATCAATATCCACCATCTCACCACGTTTGGTTCCAACAGCCACGTGAACGCTGAGAAAACAGGCAGCAAAATGTTTACCACGAACAAAACGCTGGCACTTCTACGAAGTCAGAAGAATATTAGATTATGTTTATAGAGAACAAGAATGAATAAGATAAAGAAAAATAATAAACACAAACAAACACGAGGAAAATATGTTTCAGACTGACACCAATTTCGAATTGTGCCTGAGAGGTACACCAAGTCTATCTGTCAGTTTAACCCTTCCGTTATCTAACCCCCC
>JADBJO010003801.1:157500-171969 GCA_016801955.1 Conus betulinus
GGTGCAGAAAGACGGGTGGAAATCGTGGTTCCAATGAATGGGTGGAAAGCTTGGTCCAGAATGAATGACAGCTGGATGCGTGCTTCAAAAGGATGGGCCCAAACTCTGGTCCTGCAAGAAGAGGGGAAACCTGGAGTCACCACTGCAGTCACGTACTTTTAAACGTCGAAGTGACCTGCAAACAAAATACTCAGACTATGAATATCCTTTGGCACTAAATGAAATCAACTCACCTTTCGCCCTGAGCGCGCGCGCACGCGCGCGTGCATGTGTGTGTGTGTGTGTGTGTGTGTGTGTGTGCGTGTGTGTGTGTGTGTGTGTGTGTGTGTGTGTGTGTGTGTGTGCTGTGTTTGTGTTTGTGTTTATATGTATACTCACATACATATATGTATTCAGAACGATCTAATATATATATACACAACAAATGTTATTTCATGATTGAAGTAATGAGGGATATCACAGTTTGGACCAGACAGATGTCGTGGCAGTATCTGTGAACAGTTTCGGTGCACAACTTGCAGCTTCTGACACGCCTCGAAACAATCCACACCTTTTTCCACCATGAAATGTTCGCCGATGACACTCAGCTCAACCCCTCCCAACTCTTTTCAAAAACAGGCATGCCTTCTTGTTTAATCTGATCAGGACTGTGTCCCTGCCGTGACACCCGTCTGAAAATCCAATCAGAAAACAGAAGCGCTACCTCCACCTCACCCTAACCACCTCCATCACCACTCACCCCCCCCCCCCCCCCCCCCCCCCCCCCCCCCCCGCCCTTCCATCTATAGATACCTTCTTCTCGATCCTCTACAATTTCATCAGAAAGAAATCCACCACCTCGTTCTCTCATCATGCGCGTGCCGTTAGCTTTGTCTCGGGTCATGATCTTGTAATGAAGTCAGTGATCATTAAAAAAAAGCAAGTCAGGCCACATGTATTGAACCCAGAGGCATTCACTGTGCTCGCCAATACTTCATACTCGATGCAAAGTCAAGACGTCATCAGCTGTGCAAACTACATTCTCTCTACATCGGAGCGTGGCAATTCAGTTCCCGCTGGCTGTTAACCAGCCCTACTCTGCCCTCTCCCAGCAAGTTCAAAATCCTCATGTCAAGCTCTTCGGACTTCAGAACTGCACTGGCTTCCTCATGAACAAAGAACGAGATTCAGAAACTGTCCGCTTTCCACGGTATGTTTGTGTATCCGAGCATTCTGAACGTGTACTTTTCGTCAATCTGTCTTGGTTCTTCCGCTGATAAGAAGGGTTTGGCATCGCGATGTCCGGTAAGGAGAATCGAGATGGAAAAGTATTCCGTTGAGTGGCAGGACAACAGGAGGGTGCAGGCCAGTTTGAATGCTGATGTGAAAGCATGTGTTTCACCTGATATCGCGACGTGCTCTTGAGGTGCTGGGAAGGGCTATGAAAGTATGTCAGTCCGCCACTTAGCAGTTTACATTACTACAGCTTCCGCTACTATAATTATGAAAGTATCTCATTGTTATCTCATTTACATTTATTATTACTACAGCTTCCAATACCATATATAGTATATGAAAGTACCTCATTATTAGCATTCACTATTACTACAGCTTCCAATACTATATATGAAAGTACCTCATTATTAGCATTCACTATTACTACAGTTTCCAATACTATATGAAAGTACCTCATTATTAGCATTCATTATTATTACTACAGCTTCCAATACTATATGAAAGTACCTCATTATTAGCATTTACTATTACTACAGCTTCCAATACTATATGAAAGTACCTCATTATTAGCATTTCACTATTACTACAACTTCCAATACTATATGAAAGTATCTCATTATTATTAGCATACAACTTTATTATTACTACAGCTTCTGCTGCTATAATACTATTCCGCTACTGTACTAAAGTATCTTATTATTAACATTTATCATTACTACAGCTTCCGCTCCTACTACTACGACTGCTACTACTGCTACTGTTGCTGCTGCTACTACTACTACTACTCTACTACCACTACTACTGTTACCACCACCACCACTACTACTACTACTTCTACTACTACTATTTCTACTGCTGCTGCTGCTGCTACTACTACTACAACTACAACTGCTGCTGTTACAACTGCTACTACCACTACTCTACTACTACTACTATCACCAGCACTTCTACTACTATAACACGACCACCAGAATTTACAACTTAAAATGGAAATTCTAAACTCCGTTTCATTTTATAAAATAATTTACAAGTCTCGAATAAAATGACACCGAAACCAGACTGCTCTTAGCTAAGCTACAAACTAAAACAGACCCACATTCGCATTAATGCCAGAGACAAATTGTGCAGCGTTCCTAAAGAAATAACGTTGGAATGTCAGCCGAATATGCTAACACTGGCGACTTTGGTGTACAGTTCACTGCCGCTACTGTAAATAAAATCAACAACAAATAATCAGCTGTAGTGCACTGGCACTGCATGAAGAGACTTACAACTTATTGCTAAATCTTCTTACTCTTTAATCTATTTTTGTTTTGCTTGTTTTTGACGGCCCTTCGACAAAATAACCTTTGATGGATGCAGAATTAACCATGTATTGACATATGTGTTAAGTTGCGAAGATCAGTTTTGTTTGAAGTAGGATTTTACTGGCTGATTAAAACATGATCGGTGAAATTTTTGCGCGTATGCGCTTAACACTCACAAATAAAGGGTCATTTCTCTTCTATTCATACATGCCATCCTGTGCTGCTCCTAGGAGCCATGCCTCTGCTGACAAGTTCGCCAGGCAGGGCGGTCTGGCGCCACTCTCCCAAGTGAATGAAGTAATAATACCAAAGCTCTTCGGTGGAGAGGAATGCGCGTCCTCCTAGCGTTTTCCTGACCATCCTGTGAACGCTTGTCTTCCACCAGTTCGCTAAGAACAGCCTTCAAGGAAGACGCGTTGTCAGGCGTTTGCTCGAGGTGGCCAGTTCTTTATCAGTTTCGTGCTCTTCTCAGCGAGGTGTGCATACTAGGCGATCAGTTCGAAAGAGAACATCTGCGTCCCGGACGCGCTTTCTCAGGACTGCATATGGAAGCGATTAAGTTTGTTGTTGTTGTTGTTGTTTTTCTTTTGTTCTTTCTTTACATACTTTACTTTTTTGTTGTGTTTTGTTTTTTTGCCACGACGCTCCTAAACCGATCATGTCTGTAAGCGCGTACGGCCGGAAGTGTGGACAGTGCAACCACCTTGCGCACACACCTCCGGTTTCACAGCCAGCTTTATACAATGCGTGCGTCGACCTTGTCAATGGTCACAGTTCAGAACTGTGCTGCCAAGCTTTATGAAGCTGTCCACATCCTTCAGTGTTTCCCCCTAAGACCATGATTTCTGGCTCTACATACTGCTCACGCAATGTGCTCTGGCACAAGACATGTATCGGTATTGCTTGTGAATCCAAAGGTGTCACCACGACTGGAAAAGCAGTTTTCTTTTTTGCTCTTGCTGCGTTTGGACTTTTCTGCCAACGTTATATCGCAGTCATCTGAGAACAAGAAATGGCAAAGCAATTCATCTTCCACGTGACCTTAGCTTGTATCGCCCGTTGGTTGAACCGCTTGTCTTCAGTCCTTAACCAAATCTTGATGCCGTTGTCATCACCGCACAAAGTGTCCCACAGCATGAATGAGAACATCACCCTGAACAGCGAGGGTGTCGAAATACAGCCCTGGTGGACTCCATTCGTAACTGAGAAAGGATCGGTGAATAAATCTCTGCCAGTGCTAGAGCAAGGATGCCATCGTGGAACTGACGTTACTATAGTGGTGGACTTTGTTGGACAACCAAACTTTGCCATGATCATCCACAGCCGCCCCCCCCCCCCCCCCCCCCCACACACACACACACACACACATACACACATCCCAACACTCCACCGTGACTGATCATGTCGAACTGGGGGAGTAATGGTCTGTGCATTTTTATTGTTATTTGTGATGACTGAAGATGATACTTTTGTTCAAAAAAAAAAATTCCTATCTGTTTCGCGTTGTGCATAAAATAAGCCTTGCTTTGCGCTTTGTTTTGTGCGTTTATTTGTCATTTGTTTCGGGTCAAGACAATAACGTGTGTCAAGATGCAACAATGATTACATGACGTCATGTTACTTCTGCTCTGTACTGGCTAAATCTAATGGTCACTTGACGGTTTCATGTTACTTTTTTGCGATGTCCTGTCTGAAAAGTGACCATTGTTTGATAGTGCTGAGTTACGGTTCTTAAATCCAGTTCTAAAACAAAACGATTTTTGAGTAAAATCTAACGATAATTTGATGGTGTAATGTTCCGTTGTATGTCCAGGCTGAAGTGTAAAGATTGTTTAATGGTGTTAGGGTACATCTGTTAGTTCATGACTAGAACTAATGAATTATGACACGTTTGTTCGGTCCCGGATAAAATCTAAAAAAAAAATTACTTGCCAGTGTCATAATTATGTTTCTTAGATCTTGACTTTATGCTATTAAATCTAACGATAACTTGCCAGTGTAAAATTACTTGCCAGTGTCATATTCCTTTTGTCAGATCTTGGTTTTATGCAATTAAATCTAACGATTACTTGCCATGCCATATTACTGTTGTTAGGCCTTGATTTATGCAATTAAATTTAACGATTGCCTGCCGGCGTTATGTTCGCCACGTCCCGTATCAATACGATAAAATCTGACATTTTGTCTATGATGTCATGTCACGTGCCCTTTGTCCTGGCTAGAACACAACGATTATTTTCCTGGCTGAAACCTGACGCTTATACGATGGTGTCATACTATATCTGCTTATTTCCTGGCTAAAATCTGACGCTTATATGATGATGTTACGCCACATCTGTCCTGGCTAAAACATAAAACATTATTGATGACATTATTGATTCAATGCCTATCTTGCGCCGAACTGGATGAACACACAAGTGATTGCTCGTTCATGTTCGCTGTCCTGAGCGTTTTGTATCTTGCCTGAAGAAGATCTAAGAGGTCGAAACGCGTCGTGTTTTGTCTGTGATTCGTTTGTCTACGTTTTTTGGCGGTGCATTGTCACAACCATTTCAAATTTACCACTGATGACGTCATATCCCATTTCAATATGTCCACAGCTGCCTCACCAGCCTGAACAGAAAGACGCACCTTTGACAGGCGCTGGGACATCCGTTGTGGAACCACACACGGCAGAATATTCAAGCCTACACGTCCTAAACATACTCTCCCAGCTTAGGTAAGATTACGTCTTGAAAGATGGCCGAGCGGATTACGCTTTGGTTTGACAGTGACAGAATCCCGGGCCGGAGATTCCAGTCTTATAAGTGTGGGAAGGTGCAGGAGCGGACGCCAAGGGAAATAAATAAGGGGTGCAGGGGATGGGGGAGAAGACACGAGTGGGTAGGTGTCTCCCCCCCCCCCCCCCCCCCCCCCCCATTTTTCACTAGACCTTCAATGGTTGACGGAGTGCCGAGTCTCCTGCAAAGCATAGATCTGACGCTGGTGAAAACAGCCCCTCCTCTGAACACACGGAAAACCACCCATGGCAATCAGGGTATAATCCATGGCATATTCTGGCAGTAAAAAAAAAACAACAAAAAAAACATGGTGACAGGTATTCTGCGACGTACAAAGTCAGGGGGAAAAACCCAGATGGCGTGTACTATGGTGACAAGCTCTTCCCATGGGGGAACAGCCCTTATTCCAGAATAACACAGAAAGTCTTGCGGCGATGACACTATATAGTACAGTACAAGGTCAGTACAATACCGACATAAAACGCGCGCTCTTTATTATCCCCCTTTCCTCTGACTTCGTATGTTTGCGTTTGAATGTTTCGTTTTGTTGTTGTCCGCGGGACGTGGGGTGGTCAGCTCATGTAGGGGGATTGAGGATGGATGTAGGGAAGGGTATGACGGTAAGACGGTGACCACACAAAGGTCTTGAACATCAGAGAGGTCCTATCCTGAACCGAAAAAGATACTTTGCACCGACAGAGGTAGCTCCGCTGCAAGTTTTCTCAGTAATGCTTCGTTGTGTTTGTTGACGACGAGGAGCGTGTCTTTTCTCCTGATTGGGTCGGTACACACTGAAGCCAGACGTGTGCTGTGTCAGAAAATGAGGGGGGGGGGGGGGGGGGGGGGGGGGGGGGGGGGGGAGGGGGGATGGAAGAAGCGTTCATATGTGGAGGATGGTGGTGCGGATAGTGTGGACTTGTGTCATATAAACTATGGGCACTCGAGCGAGCGAGCGAGCGAGAGAGAGAGAGAGAGAGAGAGAGAGAGAGAGAGAGAGAGAGAGAGAGAGAGATGCTCGTCAAATGATAAACCGTGAACATCTATGTCCCCGTGAAAAGCGTTTAAATCTTCCTGACGAGCATACAGTCAAAAAAACGAAACAATAGTGAAAGATGTGGGTAGAATTACAATTATAGTCCCATTTTAAATGACACAAAGCCGGCCCGCCATGAAATTTGATAGACAGGGTCGACACAAAAAGCGTTGCAGACAAACCATAAGACTGATTTGCAGCGTGAATGTGTACACACACACACACACACACACACACACACACACACACACACACACACACACACACACACACACAGAACACTTCGCCGAATACTTATTTCTAGCCCCCCCCCCCCCCCCCCCCCCCCCTAGATAGATAGATAGATAGATAGATAGATAGATGTGTGTGTGTGTGTGTGTGTGTGTGTGTGTGTGTGTGTGTGTGTGTGTGCGCGCGCGCGCGCGCGTGTGTGTGTGCGCGAGCGCGTTTCGAACCAAACTTTATTTCCATATAGATCAAAGTTCTCACCCTGAATTTGGCGAGATAAATTCTACCATCTCTTTGTGACAACCGAAATATATAAATTATAAGTTTATAAAATTTGAACAAATAAAACTGTATAAAAAAAAAAAGAAAGAACAAAGCCACAACAATTGATAATTAAATCCTAAATTCATATACAACTGCGAAATGTTCAGACATCAAATAAAGCATGTATGCAACAGGGAAATCTTAGAGCAACAGCACTGGCGTCATTTCATTTAGTGCCTAGCTGACGGCGAGGGGCCATAATAGGGCTGCCACACACACGCGCGCGCACACACGCGCGCGCACACACACACACTGACACGCACACATGCACCATATGCACACACGTGCTTTCTCTCTCTCAAAAGAGAGACACAGACAGAGACACAGACAGACAGACAGACAGACAGAGACAGACAGACAGAGTCTTGACTCACCTTTCAACACACCAACGACGCTTCCTCTTCCGTGCTTGCAAAAAAACACCAACACCACCGACACACACACCCTGTTGCGTCTTCCGTCAGACAGCGGTTTGGATATTCCGCACCGCGACAGGGTTCTTTTTTTCTTTTTTTTTTTTACCCCCGCCAGGCAAGAACACCCGGATGCATCTCGAAACACACTGACAGGGCAGACAACCCCGAGGAGATCGATCCCGATCTTAATCCCAACGACGCAGCGCCGAGTTTCTCCGAGATCGTTCAGGACCGGGATACGGCGACGCCAAATGCAGAAGGCGTGGCTGTGGGTGCTCCTACCTGCGCGACACTTTAATCCTCGATTTGTTGTTTGTCGTCCCGGGGCCTCTCTCCTCCCAGTGTCGATCTGTTTTGTGTTTGTCCTTCGGGGTTTTTTGGCTACCAAGGTCGTTCAACCCTAGATGCGCGCTCTGCCATCGACGATGAGCGGGAAAGACGGCGGACGGAGAGAGAGAGAGGAGGAGGAGGACGCGGAGGAGGGAGGGGGAGATATGTTTGGGGTCAATTTCTGGGTGGAGTTAAAAAAAAAAAAAAAAGGTGGGCTTGAGGTAGCTGCGCGGTCTTTGGCGCTCTTGGCAAAGAGGAACTCGTTTCGCAAACACACAACAGGTGATGGTCATACGCTCAGATGCGTTTAAAAATAGCTTTATACATACTATACACATAAATGAAATGAATGAAAAGTACTTACCTTAAGCACAAAATATGTAATAATCACTGGGTAAAATAGCCCAGTTAAATGTGTAAACATGGAATCTCACAAATTAACAGAAATCTGTTTTGTTGCCGAAGGCTGTTTTCTGTCACCTTCCATCCCTCCACTGTGGCATTACTTCCATAACGCTCAACCTGGCTTCGCCATGCACAGCATCAGGCAAGCTGGGTCGTGTCGCAGTCAGAGCCTTAGGAGGCAACCGAACAAAGGGGATTCTGCTCTGCTGTCGACTCACTTCAGTCGTGTCTACTTATACGTGTTCTCATGCAATGTACGCAGGACACCCGTGAAAAGAGTTTTAGGAAAGATAAGATAAAATAATGTTGTTTATAGCCCAGCCAACCGCAAAGGTCCATATCAGGGCTGTCACCATGTTAAAATCAACTCACACAAGTCTTTCATTCACACACAATTCTTTAAAATACGTCTTCTAAAAACCCATCCCAAAAGTTTGTTAAAAAAAAAAAAAAAAAAACTTTCCACTGTAAAATCTCAGATCCGATGAAAAATGTTAATCTCTTTCAAGAACTCAAAGATCGCGTCAGGCGGAACATCTCTGAAGATGCTCACTCATTGAAAGAACGGAGTTCAACTGTGTTGAGTCAGTCTTCCCAAGTGAGCCCGCAGCACAATCAGCTCTGGGCAGCAGCCAAACAGACCCAAAATATCCGAACACCAGATGTCTCTGATGGAACCTACACGCCCCTGGTCCCCAGGCCCGCGGTGCTATCCACGAAGGCTGATCATGCCAGATTTGTCTGGTTTTGAAGTCAAACCTGATGAAACGAGGCAAATCAGATGACCTTGCATGTGCACTCTGTCAGGGCGCCGTGCCCACAAACAGTGACACATGTCCTAACTCACGCCAAGCAGCGCTAACCTAGAGTACACGTCAAAATACAACACAGTGCGCAGTGACATATTCCATGCACTAGCACTGCCAGCCGAAACGCTACACACCACCAGAAGCTCCAGCAACTGTTTTCTACACGGCAGGAGGCCGGAATTCGTAGGAGCTGTCTCTTCAAGACCATGATGGAATAGAGGTTTACTGGACAGAGTGGATATAACTGGGAATGCAAAGTTAACAGGTTAAGGTAAGGAGGTAATGTTGCTTATAGCCCAGCCGACCGCAAAGGCCATATCAGGGCTGTCACTACATTAAAATCAACTCACAAGTCATTAAAAAAAAAAATAACCCCCCCCCACCTTTCAAAAATCTTTCTTCCGTAAAATCTTAAATCAGATGAAAAATATTAATCTCTTTCAGAAACTCAAAGATCACGTCAGGTGGGACATCTCTGAACAGGGTTTTCATGGACTCTGCTGTAAAGTGTTTATGTCTCACATCGTGCAAGTCCCAACAATCTAAAAGAATATGTTTCACTGTGAGTGGAACATGACATGGAATACACCACGGAGCTTCTTCACCTTTTAAAAGATAAGAATGGGTATAAAACGAGTGGCCTGTGTGCAAGCGGCACAGGACTGTTTCTTCTTTACGGCCGCCTCTGAACATGGGTAAAAACTCGTTGAGGTTTGGACGGATTTTAAACAGTTTGTTATCCGTCTGCAAGGTCCATTCCTCTTGCCAGAGGTCTTTGACATAGGCCTGTGTTTTGGGTTTCAGATCAGTGTGAGGAACAGTAAACCTGATCAACTTTTTGCCTTGTGGCATCTCTTGGCAAGCTGGTCAACCATCTCATTGCCTCGAATGCCCACATGGCTGGGAACCCAAGCAAACACTACGTTGTGTCCGTTTGATTTTAGGGAGGTGTACAGTTCAAAAACTTTCAGTAGTTGAGGGTGCTTAAGATTACGGCCGCAATGGCCTCCAAAGCAGAAAGGGAGTCTGACAAAATAAGAAATCTTTCTGTTTCGATTTGGAGATCATCTGAAGTGCCAGGACCAAGGCTGTCAGCTCAGCAGTAAAGATGGAGCTGTCGGTGGGAATGTGTATGGTACATCTCTGAGGGGGGGTCCACTGCACAAAACACAGCAGAGGCAACTCCCTCCAGAAATCATTAAGTATTCCAAGGTCTATACCTTTGTTCAGAAGGGGAAGAATACGAATCCCCAAGTGTGGAATGGAACTGGGATGGTCATGGAATTTGGGGTCGAAAACACAGTCGTATGCAGGGTTTGAGGTTCAGACGAGAGACTCAGGCAGTTAATTCAAGGCAAGTTTTAGTCGAGAGAGGGATGGTTTCTCCTGCTTCCGCATACAGGCTATAAACAGGAGTGGTGCGAAAAGCACCCAGACACAATCGAAGCCCTTGATGGTGGATAGGGTCTAGACTTTTCAGGTAGGAAGGTCTGGCAGAGCCATACACGACACACCCATAAACCAGTTTGAAGCGGATCAGAGCCCTGTAAAGATGGAGGAGAGTTTTCCTGTCAGCACCCCGATCTGTGTGCGCCACAACTCGCAGAATGTTCAGTATTTTCTGACATGCAGTTTTTAAGTGTTGGATATGACTTTTAAAGTTCAGTTTTTGATAAAAAAATTAACACCCACAAATTTGGCTTCTTTTACAGCTGGAATGGTGGACTTGTCCAGACGAATTTCAGGATCAGCAAAGAATTGACGAAAATTGTGAAAATGTGTTAACTGAGTTTTTTTTGTACTTGAGAAGTAAACCCATTTTCCTCGGCCCACTGTTGGATCTTGTTGACACAAAGTTGGAGTCGACGCTGTACGCTGGCGTAAGAAGCTCCAACTGCGTACAGCGCAAAGTCGTCAACGAATAGACAGGACTCAGAACCCTGGTTTACCGATTTCACAATGTCGTTGATTTTGATGCTGAAAAGAGCAGGAGAAAGGATGCTCCTTTGAGGTACACCCAACTCCTGCCCAGAATGATATCAGAGAGCGTGGTGCCAACACGCACCTGGAACTGTCAATCAGCCAGAAAGTTTTGGATAAACAGAGGCAGATGACTACGAAAACCAAGTCTATGCAGATCCATAAGGGATTCCTGATTTCCACTAGGTGTCGTACGCTACGCTTTTTCAAGATAAAACAGATAGCAAGCACATGCTGTTTTTTTATTGATGAAGGCGTTGTGGATGGTTTCCAGACGGACGAAATGGTCAACTGTCGAGTGGTACTTCCGGAACCAGCACTGTTCACTGGTTAAAAGGCCATCGGTTTCCAGCTTCCACATCAGACGGGAGTTGACCATCTTTTCCATCAGCCTACAGATGCAACTGGTCAGAACTATTGGACGATAGTTTGAAAGGTTGGTAAGGTCCTTTCCAGGCTTAGGGAATGGGATGATAAGGGCTTTCCGCCGGGACAGCGGAAAGCACCCTGTGGTCCAGATATGGTTACAGACTTTAAGAAGGGTCTGGTCTGGAGACAGCTTTCTGGAAGATGTTCAAAACCTGATCATGAATATCATCCAGACCAGGGGGTAGAATCGTTTCAGGGTTGCAGAGCTAATTTCAGTTCATTGATTGAAAAAGGAAGATTGTAGGCTTCAGAGTTATCTGATGTGAAATTGTATGAATATTTCTGTATGAGTTGTTTGTTTCTTAAAAAGGCTGCAGATGTATTTGCGGACGAGTAGCTCTGTTGAATGGTGGAGGCCAGAAGATGGCAACAGCTTGTTTGTCAGTTATCACAGCATCGGCTGATGATGAACTGAGGGGTTAGTGTTTTTCCCTTTGATTTTTCTGATGATGTTCTAAACCTTTTTCATGGAAGTTTTAGATGTCAGCTCGGAGCAGAAGTTTCCCCAAGACTGACGTTTACTGATTTTGAAAGTGTGTCTCGTTTTGGCACGGAGTTTCTGGTGGGCTCGGGAAATTGGGATCCGAAGGTGGAATACCCGTTGCTGAGCCCGTTTGCGTACTTTTGGGATTTGTTGGCAGTCAGAATCAAACCAAGGCGTTTTGGGCAGTTGGAGCTTGTCGGAAGACATTGGAATACATGTTTTAGCACAGTTTATCACAGCATTGGCTAGAGATTCCGCAGGGTGTGGACTCTGAGGAATATCAATTTCCTGGAATTCCTTTGAAATACTGGCAGCAAATAGATTCCAATTAGCCTTCTGATAATTCAGCTGTTCTAAACAGAGGCGTTTTCAGTTAATATGGGTTTTTAATAGAACAGGATCAACCCCTTACCACGTTGTGCTTAGGCCAGACAGCAACATGACTTTTCAGGCCTAGAAACATTCTCAAAAAATTAGCTTATCTCCAAGTATTGATGCCCTCGCCAGCAAAGCCTAAGGGATCACGGGACGGCGCAAGCCCTCCGACCACGGCATGGTTGCAACCCCTGGAGGGCAAAGTCGACAGAGAATGGGAAATCTTTAAGACCAAGATGGAACAGAGGTTTACTGGACAGAATGGATGACTAGGAATGCAAAGTAGACAGAGCAAGGGAAATCCTTAAGACCATGATGGGGTATACGTTTGCTGGATAGAGAGGATGACTGGCAATGCAAATTAGACAGAGAATGGGAAATCTTTTCACACTTTGATGGAATAGAGGTTTTCTGGACAGAATGTATGACTGGAAATGCAAAGTACGCAGAAAATGGGAAATCTTTAAGACCACGATGGAACAGAGGTTTACTGGACAGTGTGAATGACCGAGAATGCAAAGTAGACAGAGAATGGGAAATCTATAAGACCATGATGGAATAGAGGTTTACTGGACAGAGTGGATGACTGGGAATGCAAAGTAGGCAGACAAAGGGAAATACTTAGGACCATGATGGATTAGAAGTTTACTGGACATTGTGGATGACGGGGAATGCAAAGGAAACAGAGGATGGGAAATCCTTAAGACCATGATGGAGTAAAGGTTTGCCTGATAGAGGGGATCACTGAGGATGCAAAGTAGACATGGAAAATCTTTCAGACCATCACGGAATAGAGATTCACTGGACAGAGTGGATGACTGGGCAATGCAAAGTATATAGAGAATGGGAAGTCTTTAAGACCATGATGGAATAGAGTTTTACTGCACAGAGCGGATGACTGGGAATGCAAAGTAGACAGAGAATGGGAAATACTTAAGACCATAAAGGAGTAGATGTTTCATGGATAGAGTCGATGACAGGGATCCAAAGTAGACAGATAATGGGAAATACTTCAAACCATGATGGAGTAGAGGTTTAGTGGATAGAGTCGATGACTGGGAAAACAGAGATTGGACATGTTTCAGACCATGATGGAATAATGGTTTTATGGACAGAATGGATGACTGGGAATGCAAAGTATACAGAGAATGGGAAATCTCTAACACCATGATAAGATATAGGTTTCCTGGATAGAGTGGATGACTGGGAATGCAAAGAAGACAGAAAATGGGAAATCTTCAAGACCATGATGGAACAGATGTTTACTGGACAGAGTTGATGACTGGGAATGCAAATTAGACAAAGGATGGGAATCCTTAAGACCATGGTGGAAGAGAGGTTTTACTTGACAAAGTGGATGACTGAGAATGCAAAATAGACAAAGAATGGGACAATGATGGAATAGAGATTCACTGGACAGAGTTGATTACTGGAAATGCAAAGTAGACAAAGGATGGGAAATGCTTAAGACCATGGTGGAATAGACGTTTACTGGAAAGAGTGCATGACCGTTAATGCAAAGTAGACACAGAATGGGGCATCTTTAAGACCATGATGGAGTAGAGATTTACTGGAGAGAATCGATGACTGGGAATGCTATGTACACAGAGAATGAGAAATATTTTAGACCATAACTGACTAGAGGTTTATTTGACAGAGTGGATGACTGGGAATACAAAGATGACAGAGAATGGAAATCTCCAAGACCATGATCGAACAGAGGATTACTGGACAGAGTGGATAAGTGGGGAATGCAAAGTTGACACAGAAAGGGAAATCATGAGACTATCATGGAATACACGCTTACAGAATGGATGACTAGGAAAGCAAAGCAGACAGAGAATGGGAAATCTTTAAGACCATTATCGAATATAACTTTACTAGACAGAGTGCATGACTGCGAATGCAGAGTACACAGAGAATGGGAAATCAAAAGACCATGGTGGAATAGAGGTTTACTAAACAGAGTGAATAACTGGGAATGTGAAGTAAACAGAGAATGGGAAATCTTTAAGACCATGGTTGAATAGAGATTTACTGGACAAAGTGTATGATTGGGAATGCAAAGTAGACAGACGATAGGAAGTCATTAAGACCATGATCGGGTATAGGTTTACTTAATAGTGTGGATGACTGGGAATACAAGATAGACAGAGGATGGGGAATCCTTAAGACCATGATGGAATAGAGGTTTCCTGGATAAAACGGATGACTGGGAATGCAAAGTGACAGAGATTAAAAAATCATCAGACCATAATGGAACAGAGCTACAGTTGAGAGAGTGGTTGACTGGGAATGCAAGGCAGACAGAGAATTGGAAATCTTTAAGACAATGATGGAATAGAGGTTTGCTG
>JADBJO010003801.1:174534-192034 GCA_016801955.1 Conus betulinus
ACCGCGGACTGGGAAATCTTTAAGGCCCCCCGACAGAATAGAGGGTCAATAGCTTCAGACCGGATGCTCTGTCCTTGGGCATGTTCAAGTCGAACGACCAATAGTTAAATCGTACGACGAAGATGGCCCCAGCGGCTTTCGGCCAGGTGGCTGCCGGAGAAGGTAACGCAGGACCGACATAGGGACCTCTTGTAGATCATGAGAAATAGCGTTTTTCTGGTGACAGAGTGCGCCCAGAGGTCGCCGCCACATGCCCGCCTGTCCCGTTACCCGCTACTGGGGACAACTCTTCGGCCCCTGCTCCTGGAGAGCCGGCCCCCACACGACCCCCCGTTGTGCCCGCCCACCCCGGCCTCGCGACACGAAGAAGACACCCAACCAGCGCATGTACCTAGGAGCGAAATACACCAAGACCCTTGCAGACCTCCCCTATTACTCAACAAGACGCATACCACAGATCTGAACCCTGCCTCACCACCACCAAACCTGCCCCCCTCCCAACCAGAAAACTAGGAACACGCCTGGGACCCTGCACCGCCCATAAGTCACGCGTGAAACGCCGACAACACCAGGCGCCACTCCCCGATCGCACATGCTGCGCAACACGCGGCCATGTACGAGCCCGGGCTGCGAGAAGGGGCACAGCCCACCCACCGTATGAAACACCGCGCCCAACCAAACTGAGGCACCCAGCCCCGAGTCTCTCCCACACCCCGACCCAGACCCAGCCACCAGTAGACCCGAAACAGACACAGACACGCCTAGGAACATCAGAGGTGCCGGCACTGGGCAAAGAGAACCGTGGCCCCGACGCATGGAGACCGTGCATGTGCGCCGCCACCTACACGCTCGCGATCCGCCGGGCTCCTACAGAATGCCCTGACCGACCCCCTGCAACCACTCACGCGGCCGCCACAGCGCCCCGACAAAAACAGTTACCAAAAACAACTACCTCAAGACAACCAACACGAGGCAGAGACGCCACCCCTAAGGACAATCGCACAGGACCCTATGCGACCTCACCTCACACACTGAACCTACCGACACAGAAAAAAGCACGGATGACTAGGACTGCACAAGCTCAGAAACCAGAACAAGGAGGCAACTTACGCAAGAACCCTGCACACCACAGGCAAAACAAACATCCGACAGCGGTAAAACCAGACGACAAATAGACAACCGAATGACGGCACAGTGCTTGTGATCGCGTTTCTCAGGCAATGCCAGACCCAAAGTGGAAACAAAAGTGAACTAAACGACCAATCTCAACGCTACGGACAGAGCATGGAACCCACTCCTTAAAGAAATTCGGACAGACCCAGATTGGCCCACCAACAAGGAATGTTTACCAAAAGGGGGATAGAGTCGATGACGGGACTTACCACAAACAAACACGTAGCAGAGAATGACCGCGAATTCGTAGACCATGAGGGAACAGGTTTCGACCATCCGACACGCAACGGATGACTGGGGAATAGACAGACGGCACTGACAGCGATAGAAAGAGGGAAATTTTAAAGACATGATGGAGTAGAGGTTTATTTGATACAATAAATGACTGGCAATGCAAAGTAGGCAGAGAATGGAAAATATTTAAGAACATTATGGAGAAGAGGTTTACTAGAGTCGATGATTGGGAATGCAAAGTAGACAGAGAATCTGAAATCTTTAAGACAGAATAGAGGGTAACTAGATAAAGCGAATGATTGGGAATGTCAAAGTAGACAGAAAATAGTAAATCTTAAAGACGAAGATGGAACAGAGGCTTTCTGGACAGAGTGGATGACTGGAAATGTAAAGCAGACAGAGAAAGGGAAATCTGTAAGATCATGATGGAATACAGGTTTTCTGGACAGAGTGGATGACTGAGAATGCAAAGTAGACAGATAATGGGAAATCTTTAAAACCATGATGGAAGAGAGGCATACTAGACAAAGTGGATGACAGGGAATGGAAAGTAGACAGAGAATGGGAAATCTTTAAAACCATGATTGCATAAACCTCACTAGACAGACTGGATGACTGGGAATACAAAGTAGACAGAAAATGGGAAATCATTAAGACCATGATGGAATAGAGGTTTACTGGGCAGTGGATGACTGGGAATACAAAGTAGACAGAGAATGGGAAATCATTAAGACCATGATGGAATAGAGGTTTACTGGGCAGTGGATGACTGGGAATACAAAGTAGACAGAGAATGGGAAATCTCTCAAACCATGATGGAGTAGAGGTTTACTGGATATAGTGAATGACTGAGAATGCAAAGTGGACAGAGAATGGAAATTTATTGAGACCATGATGGAATAGAGGGTTACTGGATAGAAACAATGCCTGGGAACAGAAAGTAAACTGAGAATGGGAAACCTTAAGATCACGGTGGAATATAGCTCTATTTTACTAGAGTGGATGACTGGGAATGCAAAGTAGACAGAAAAAGGGAAATCTTTAAGACCATGCGGAATAGAGGGTAACTGATAGAGTGGATGATTGGATTAGAAGTTAGTGCGTGGCGTGGATGACTACAAGTAAAAAGTAGACAGAGAATGGAAAATACTTAAGACCATGATGCAGTAAATGTTTACTGGATAGAGTCGATGACTGGGAATACAAAGTAGACAGAGAATGAGAATTCTTTAAGACCATGATGGAGTAGAGGTTTTTCTCGACAGAATGGATGACTGGGAATGCAAGGCAGACAGAGAATTGCATTTTTTTTTATATCAAGATGGAATAGAGGTTTACTGGACAGAGTGGATGACTGGGAATGCAAAGTGGACAGAGCATGGGAAATCTTTAACATCATGATGGAAGAGAGCTTTATTAGACAGAGTCAATGACTGGGAATGAAAAGTAGACAGAGAATGGAAAAATTATGACCATGATGGAATAGAGGTTTACTGGACAGAGTGGA
Organism: Conus betulinus; assembly: GCA_016801955.1. Lineage (NCBI taxonomy): Eukaryota > Metazoa > Mollusca > Gastropoda > Neogastropoda > Conidae > Conus > Conus betulinus. Next base: position 177,449 of record JADBJO010003801.1, read on the forward strand.
TGACTGCGCGAATACAAAGTAGACAGAAAGAGGGAAATTTTAAAGACATGATGGAGTAGAGGTTTATTTGATACAATAAATGACTGGCAATGCAAAGTAGTAGGCAGAGAATGGAAAATATTTAAGAACATTATGGAGAAGAGGTTTACTAGATAGAGTCGATGACTGGGAATGCAAAGTAGACAGAGAATCTGAATCTTTAAGACAGAATAGAGGGTAACTGGATAAAGCGAATGATTGGGAATGTCAAAGTAGACAGAAAAATAGTAAATCTTAAAGACGAAGATGGAACAGAGGCTTTCTGGACAGAGTGGATGACTGGGAATGTAAAGCAGACAGAGAAAGGGAAATCTGTAAGATCATGATGGAATACAGGTTTTCTGGACAGAGTGGATGACTGAGAATGCAAAGTAAACAGATAATGGGAAATCTTTAAAACCATGATGGAAGAGAGGCATACTAGACAAAGTGGATGACAGGGAATGGAAAGTAGACAGAGAATGGGAAATCTTTAAAACCATGATTGCATAAACCCTTCACTAGACAGACTGGATGACTGGGAATGCAAAGTAGACAGAAAATGGGAAATCATTAAGACCATGATGGAATAGAGGTTTACTGGGCAGTGGATGACTGGGAATACAAAGTAGACAGAGAATGGGAAATCTCTCAAACCATGATGGAGTAGAGGTTTACTGGATATAGTGAATGACTGGGAATGCAAAGTGGACAGAGAATGGAAATTTATTGAGACCATGATGGAATAGAGGTTACTGGATAGAAACAATGCCTGGGGAACAGAAAGTAAACTGGGGAGAATGGGAAACCTTTAAGATCACGGTGGAATATAGCTCTATTTTACTAGAGTGGATGACTGGGAATGCAAAGTAGACAGAAAAAGGGAAATCTTTAAGACCATGCAGAATAGAGGGTAACTGGATAGAGTGGATGACTGGATTAGAAGTTCAGTGCATAGAGTGGATGACTACAAGTACAAAGCAGACAGAGAATGGAAAATACTTAAGACCATGATGCAGTAAATGTCCACTGGATCGAGTCGATGACTGGGAATACAAAGTAGACAGAGAATGGGAATTCTTTAAGACCATGATGGAATAGAGGTTTTTTCTCGACAGAGTGGATGACTGGAAATGCATAACGTGGACAGAGTGGATGACTGGGAACAGAGCATGGGAAATCTTCAACATCATGATGGAATAGAGCTTTATTAGACAGAGTCAATGACTGGGAATGAAAAGTAGATAGAGAATGGGAAAAATTATGACCATGATGGAATAGAGGTTTACTGGACAGTGTGGATGACTGCGAATACAAAGTAGACAGAAAGAGGGTATTTTTTAAGACCATGATGGAGTAGAGGTTTATTTGATACAATAAATGACTGACAATGCAAAGTAGGCAGAGAATGGAAAATATTTAAGACCATGATGGAGTAGAGGTTTACTAGATAGAGTCGATGACTGGGAATGCAAAGTAGACTGAGAATGGGAAATCTTAAGACCATGACAGAATAGAGGATAACTGGATAGAGTGGATGACTGGGATGTCAAAGTAGACAGAAAATAGTAAATCTTTAAGACGAAGATGGAACAGAGGCTTTCTGGACAGAGTGGATGACTGAAAATGCAAAGCAGACAGAGAAAGGAATTCTTTAAGATCATGATGGAATAGAGAGGTTTCTCGACAGAGTGGATGACTGAGAATGCAAAGTAGACAAAGGATGGGAAATCTTTAAGACCATGGTGGAATAGAAGTTACTGGAAAGAGTGCATGACCATTCATGCAATGTAGACACAGAATGGGAGATCTTTAAGACCATGATGGGGTAGAGATTTACTGGATAGAATCTTCTTCTGCGTTCCCTGGTCATGCTGGTCTGATAGAAAGTCAGCGGTCTGTCGAAGAGAGTCCGCCATTCCCCACAGCTTTTCTTGAAGTTCCACTGCTCCGGGCCAAAACTCAGGCCACAGGCTGTCGAACGTGGTCAGGACTGAAGTACGTGGGCTGGGTTTTGTGGGCCAGTACCACATGGGCACTCATCTGTGTGCGATATATTCAGGCGATAGAAGTGGGAGAGCAACTGACAATGTCCAGTTCTTAGTCTGAAGATGGAGACTTGTTGGGCACGCTCATGACGGTGAATGTCACCCTTCTCTACCTCCACCTGTAGTCTTTCTCTCCATGCTATCCTGAACTGGCTGCGGATGATGGTTTTCGCCTCTCTGTAGGATACAGCATGAGCTATTTGGTCTTGTTGGCTGCCCGCCTTGGAGAGTCTGTCTGCCTCTTCATTTCCTGCTATTCCACAGTGGGAGGGAATCCACTACAGGACTGGTGTTGTCTTTCCTGCTCTAGGTGTGCAGTTCCTGTATGATTTCTTGTAGGAGCTGCTCTCTTTCTCTCCTCTGGAGGCTTTTTGAAGGATGGCTCAACAATCTGTACGGAACACCGTGTGAGTTGTTAAGATGTCCATTTCATTTAGTATCTGTACAGCAGTGAGAAGGGCACATGCTTCCGCTTTGTAGTTAGTTGAAAAGCTTCTGGTGGTTACAGACTTGCTGATGGAACTGCCATCTGGGAACTTGATGAAAACACCGCCTCCGCCATTCCTTACAGCTTTCTCCGCAGAGCCATCTGTGTAGACTCGGGCCCAACTAGTGCTTAGGTAGTCCCTGGCTGGGCCTCAAGAGTCAGGGACTTGAGTTCTGTTTCACTGTGGTCTTCTTTAGCTCCAATGCCAAGAATGTCAAGCCTGATGGGGGGGAGTATCAGCTGTCCACTCTACTCAGTCTTGGAGCATTTCCACTAGTTGGTCTGCTGTTAACAGGAATTTTCTGTACTTTTTCCTGAAGTGCCTTGCTTAGATGCTTGGGGCTCTGGCGCTTGAGTCTGTTCTTTGTTGGAACATGAGGATAGAATCGATGACTGGGAACGCCATATACACAGACAGTGGGAAATAGTTTAGACCATAACGGACTAGAAGTTTACTCGACAGAGTGGATGACTGGAAATGCAAAGTAGATAGAGAAAGGGAAATCTTTAAGACCAAGATGGAAAAGAGGTTTTCTGGACAGAGTGGATGACTGGGAAAGCAAAGTAGACAGAAAATGGGAAATCTTTACGACCATGATGGAGTAGAGACAGTGCGTATGACTGGGAATGGAAAGTAAAAAGAAAATGGGAAATACTTAAGACCATGATAGAGTAAAGGTTTACTGGATAGAGTGGATGACTGGGAATACAAAATGAGACAGAGAATGGGAAATCTTTCAAGACCGTGATGCAACAGAGGGTAACCGGACAGAGTGGATGACTAAGAATGCAAAGTAGACGGAGAATAGGAAATCTTTAAGACCATGATGGAATAGAGATTTTTTGGTTGAGTGGATCACTGGTATTGGAAAACAGACACAGAATGGGAGTCTCTAAGACCATGATGGAATAGAGGTTTACTGGACAGAATGGGTGACTGGGAATGCAAATTTGACAAAGGATGGGAAATCCTTACAACCATGGTGTAATAGAGGTTTACTGCACAGAGTGGATGACTGGGAATGCTAAATGGACAAAGAATGGGAAAATCTTTAAGACCATGATGGAATAGAGGTTTCCTGGATATAGTCTATGACTGGGAATGCAAAGTAGGCAGAAAATTGTAACTCTTTAAGACCATGATGGAATGGAGGTTTACTGGAGAGAGTTGATGACTGGGAAATGCGAAGTAGACAGAGAATGGGAAATCTTTTAACGCCATGATGGGGTATACGTTTACTGAATAGACTGGATGGCTGGGAATGGCAAAGCAAAGACAGAGAATGGGAAATCCTTAAGACCATGATGGAACAGAGCTTTACTTGACAGAGTGGATAACTGGGAATGCAAAGTAGACCGAGAGAAAGGGAAATACTTTAAGACCAGGATGAAGTAGATGTCTTAGGATAGAATCGATGACTGGAATGCAATGTAGACAGAGAATGGTAAATATTTAAGACCGAGATGGAATAAAAAAAAATTTCTGGGCAGAGTTGACGACTGCGAATGCAATGTCCTGGACAGAGAATGGAAAATAGTGGAATAGAGGTTCACTGGACATACTGCATGACTGGGAAAAGCAGAATAGACAAAAAAAGGGAAATTTGTAACGCCATGATCAGGTATACGTTTACTTCTGGATAGAGTCGATGACAGAGGAATACTAAGTAGACAGAGAATGGGAAATCCTCAAGACCATGATAAAATACAGGTTCCTGGACAGAGTCGGATACTGGGAATACAAAGTAGACAGAGAATGGGAAATCCTTAGAACCATGGTGGAATAAAGTGTTACTGGAGAGTGGATGACTGGGAATACAAAGTAGACAGAGAATGGGAAATCCTTAAGACCATGGTGAAATAGAGGTTTACTGGACAGAGTGGATGACTGGGAATGCAAAAATAGACAGAGAATGAGAAATAATTAAGACCAGGATGGAGAGGAAGTTTTTGGACAGAATCGATGACTGGGAATGCAATGTAGACTGAGAATGGGAAATCTTTAAGACCGTGATGGAATAGAGCTTTACTGGACAGAGTTGACGACTGCGGAATGCCATGTAGACAGAGAATGGGAAATCTTTAGGACCATGGTGGAATAGAGGTTTAGTGGACAGAGTGAATGACTGGGAATGCAATTAGACAAAGAATGGGAATCTTTAAGACCATAGAATGGAAGAGAGGTTTACTGGACAAAGTAGAAAAAGATGGGTGACTAAAATGATGTGTAAAAGAGGGAACAACAACAAAGTGACAAGAAAGGAAAAAAAAAAACGGGAAAGCTTTTAACATAGATGATGGACTTATACGTTTACTGACAATAGAGTGGGATGACTGGGAATGCAGAGTAGACAGAGAAAGGGAAATCCTTAAGACAATGACGGAATAAAGGGTTTACTGGATAGAGTCGATGACTGGGAATACACATTAGACAGAGAATGGGAATACTTAAGACCATGATGGAACAGAGGGTTACAGGTTTACTGGACAGAATGGATGACTGGGAATGCAAATTAGAAAAGGATGGAAAATCCTTAAGACCATGGTGGAAGAGAGGTTTTACTGGACAGAGTGGATGACTGGGATTCAAAGTAGACAGGAAAAGGGAAACACCTCTACGACCAGGATGGAGGAGAAGTTTTCTGGATAGAATCGACGGGTGGGAATGCAATGTAGACAGAGAATGGGAAATCTTTAAGACCGTGATGTTATAGAAGTTTACTGGACAGAGGTGACTACTGCGAATGCAAAGTAGACACAGTATGGGAAATTGTTCAGACCATGATGGAACAGAACTTTACTGGACAGAGTGAATGACTTGTAAAACAAAGTAGACGGAGAATGGGAAATCCTTAAGACCATGGTGGAACAGAGATATCCTGGATAGAGTCGGTGACTGGGAATACAAAAATAGAGAATGGGAAATCCTTAAGACCATGGTGAAATAGAGTTTTACTGGACAGAGTGGATGACTGGGAATGCAAAATAGACAACAATGGGAAATACTGAAGACCAGGATGGAGTAGAAGGTTTTGCATAGAATAGATGACTGGGAATGCAAATGTAGACTGAGAATGGGAAATCTTTAAGACCGTGATGGAATAGATCTTTACTGGACAGAGTTGACGACTGCGAATGCAATGTGACAGAGAATGGGAAATCTTTAAGGACCATGGTGGAATAGAGGTTTACTGGACAGACTGTATGACTGAAAATGCAAATTAGACAAAGAATCGGAAATCTTTAAGACCGTGATGGAATAGAGATTAACTGGACAGACTGCGTTACTTAAAATGCAAAATAGACAATTAACGGGGAACCCTTTAACGACCATGATGTTATAGACGTTTACTGGAAAGAGTGGGTGAGGGAATGCAGAGTACACAGAAAGGGAAATCCTTAGACCATGATGGAACAGAGGTTTGCTGGATAGAGTCAATGACTGGGGATACATATTAGACAGAGAATGAGAAATCTTTAAGACCATAATGGAACAGAGGTTACTGGACAGAGTTGATGACTGGGAATGCAAATTAGACAATGGATGGGAAATTCGTAAGACCATGGTGGAGAGAGAGAGGTTTTGGACTGGACAGAGTGGATGACTGAGAATGCAAAATAGACAAAAGGCCATGATGGGTTGTACGTTTACTGGATAGAATGGAGGATTGGGAATGCAAATTGGATAAAGGATGGAAATCCTTAAGACCATGGTGAAGGGAGATTTTACTGGACACAGAGAATGACTGGAATGCAAAATAGACAAAGAATGGGAAATACTTAAAGGCCATGATGGGGTGTACATTTACTGGATAGAATGGAGGACTGGGAAAGCAAATTAGACAAAGGATGGGAAATCTTAAGGACCATGATGAAACAGAGCTTTACTGGACAGAGTGGATGACTGAGAACGCAAAATAGATAAAGAATGGGAAATACTTAAGGCCATGATTGGGGTGTGTACGTTTACTGGATAGAATGGAGACTGAGAGTGCAAATTAGACAAAGGGTGGGAAATCTTAATGACATGGTGGAAGAGAGATTTTGCTGGACACAGAGAATGACTGGGAATGCAAAATAGACAAGAATGGGAAATACTTAAGGCCATGATGGGGTGTACATTTACTGGATAGAATGGAGGACTGGGAAAGCAAATTAGAAAAAGGAAGGGAAATCCTTAAGACCATGATGAAACAGAGCTTTACTGGACAGAGTGGATGACTAGGAATGCAAAGTAGACAGGAAAAGGGAAACACCTAAGACCAGGATGGAGGAGAAGTTTTCTGAACAGAATCGATGAGTGGGAATGCAATCTAGACAGAGAATGGGAAATCTTTGAGACCGTGATGTTATAGAAGTTTACTGGACAGAGGTGACTACTGCGAATGCGAAGTAGACAGAGTATGGGAAATTTTTAAGACCATGATGGAACAGAACTTTACTGGACAGAGTGGATGACTGGGTATACAAAGTAGACAGAGAATGGGAAATCCTTAAGACAATGATAAAATAGAGGTTTCCTAGATAGAGTGGATGACTGGGGAACAAAGCAGACAGAGAATGGGAAATCCTTAAGACCATGGTGGAATAGACATTTACTGGACAGAGTGGATGACTAGGAATGCAAAGTAGTCACAGAATGCCAAACCAACCTCGAAGTGTGGCCTGAGATCGAATATTGTATTCCACCCAGCTTCATCAAAACAAAGCCACGTTCATTGAACTCACTCTTGACATGCGAAAGCTTGTGAATGAAGCTAGGTCACATGCTGAATGAAGACTGCCAGTCCAGCCAACAGGTAGTCGGCCTTCCACGCCGAAGTCTTGGTCACAGAGGTTAGAGCGAGAGGAGGGTGGAAGCTGATCAAGCTATGAGCTCATGAAACAGCTCTCTATTTCCGGCAAGGAGTATGACCAGATCCCTCAAGGGGATGGCAGACGAAGCTGAAGACAGTTCTCACCAGATGTGGCCAGGAATGAGCAAAAGTGAACTTCACGAGGCTCACATTTTCCAGCTTGGACCAAGAGTCAAACAGTGATGTGATCAAGAGATTCGTCTAAAAAGGTGACGCCTTGAGACGCCCATCCAGAAGGTGCCGATATAAATCCCAGCAGTGCCAGGAAAAAAATCGAACAGCAGAAGGACATCGAGCGGTCAATACCTGGATTCGGGTGTGAAGAGTTTAGGACCCAAAGGCTTGTCTGAAAAAGGGGGGGGGGGGGGGGGGGGGTCTTCACTGAAGACCGGCGGTTCAAGCTCTAATTTGAGTTTCTTTCTATCCCACTGTGGTTAAAAGACATTGAATTCCCCCCCCCCCCCCCCCCCCCGTGTGTGTGTGTGTGTGTGTGTGTGTGTGTTGTGTATGAGAGAGAGAGAGAGAGAGAGAGAGAGAGAGAGAGAGAGAGAGAGGTAAAACAGAAGTATGACCTTTTAAGATTGAATCATGAATACATACGTGTGTGCGCGAGCCAGGCACGCATGCACGCACGCACACATACACGCACACACACATGCACACAAACACATGTACACACACACACACACACACACACACACACACACACACACACACTGGCACACACACAAGCATGTACACACACACACACACACACACCACACACACACACACACACACACACACACACGCACAAGCACACAGACACAGACACAGACACACATACTGATAATAGGGAGGCCTTGGGTTGTACAGACATTCAACGAAAGTTGCTGAGAACAGAAGCTACAGAAACTGAATTCCGAACGTAGATCAACAAAAAGAACACAGGCCTATGTCAAAGACCTCTAGCAAGAGGAACTGACCTTGCAGACGGATAACAAACTATTTAAAATCCGTCCCAACCTGAAAGAGTTTTCACCATGTTTCCAGAGGCGGCCGTAAAGAAGAAACGTCTTGTGCCGCTTGCGCACAGACCACTCGTTTTTTACACCAAATCTCATCTTTTAAAAGGTGAAGAAACTCTGTGGTGCATTCCATGTCATGTTCCACTCAAACATATTCTTTTAAGGTGTTGGGACTTGCATGATGTGAGGCATGAACACTTTACAGCAGAGTCCATGAAAACCCTGTTTAGAGATGTCCCACCTGACGTGATCTCTGACTTCCTGAAACAAAGATCATTTTTCATCTGATTTAAGATGTTACAGAAGAAAGATTTTAACGAAATTTAAGGTACGTTTTTTAGAAGATGTATTTAAACAGATGTGTTAAAGTGTGTGTTTTTTTATGACTTGTGGGTTGATTTTAACGTGGTGACAGTCCTGATACGACCCTTTGTGGTCGGCTGGGCGATGAGCAACATTACCTTACCTTGCCCCTCTCTTCGTTTCTCAAAATGTTCCCGCTCACCTGCCTCTTCCCACCGTCCCTCCCCCCTCTCGTTCACACCGCCCCTCCCTCTTTACCCTTTGCACTTAACTTTGCTACTTCACCTCATTTTCGACCTCATCCATTTTCCGGTCAAGCAGCTGTTATTGTCGTTCATAATCAAAAAAAAAAAAAAAAAAAAAAAATTGCGAACAGAAACGCGTGTACAAAATGTTTAGACACTTAAAAAGTGATAAACACTCTCTATGCACGGTGCGTTTCAAATGTGAGAGAATACGAAACGTCTAAACATGTCATTCAGATAGCTTACACGAATCTTCAGATCAACATGAACGGATTCTGCGCATTTATGAAAGTCTTGCGAAAGAGCAGCACTATGATGTGGTGTGGTAGTTTAGATACATATCAGAAACATTCTCATGCGAACTGATCTTATGCACCAAACGTGTAGGAAATCTCTTCGTTTCTTTGCATGAGTGTATTGACTTAGTTGATATAACGAAAATAAACGTCATTCAATGATCTTATTCTAACAGATGGATCTAAACATTTTCAACGGATATGGACTCCATCATTTTATAGATTTGTTCTCCGGTGAAGTTGCTAGGAAACAGAAAGTTGTCCGGTCTTCAACTGATCGCCAATATGACGTTGTTTTCTAGTTGTCGCCATTATCATCATCGCCTCCATCATCATCCATTGCTTTTCAGTCATGATAGAAGCACACACGTTTTCACCTGAACGGCCACGCCCAACTCATCCAGATAATGATTACCGTATCAGACATATTACTGGACGAAACGGAGGGAACATCGGTTGTTTGTTTGTTGTTTTTTTCGGAGGGAATATCCTAATCCCACCTGCCGGCAAAAAAAGCTCAATCATGTCCCGCAGGTAACTGTACTCCGTATATGAAAACATCATCATCTGAATGAGCGCCTTCCCATTTTAGAAATGCTGCGTGGCTGGAAAGTTGCATTAAGATAAGAAAATCGATTCTGTCGTACTCTGTCTCTGATATGGTCACTCTTAGCTGCTCTCTGTGTCTGCCTGTCCCTCTCTTCCTCTCTCTTTCCCATCCCCTCTCTCTTTCCTTCCCCCTCTCTTTCTCTCTTGGCCAGCCATTGGCTCTCTCCCCCCCTCTCTCCCTCTTCCTTTTACCCACCTCCCACCCCCGCCTCCCCGACCAGTCATCTTTTCAATCCCTTGTAAAGAAAACCTCAATTTACTGAGTTCAAAACAATCTGCGATTAATTAGCTGCTTTTACGAAGATGGAAAGGAAAGGGGGAAAAAAAAAACGAGAAAAAGACACACCCGAAGGTGCAGATGGGACCCAGAGAAGTCCTGCCCTCAACTGCCTAATAAACCAGCTGGTAGCAATCCTGCACCACCCTTGGAAGCCTGTGTTGCAGGCACCCTTTACGAAGATGTTGTTTAATAAACGTAACTTTGCATTCAGTTTTATGTAATCATTTGCATTTTCCTTAATTAATTTGCGTTATGTTCCTTAGTTAAATTTGCGTTCTCATGACCCTCCATACCCGTGGCCTATCTGTAACAGAGGCAAGCCACCTCACATCTGACCGTTCGCCCCCCCCCCCCCCCCCTTTTTTTTTTTTCTCTCTACCACGTTCTCCATGCCCGTTCCAGTAAACACACAGGAAACACACACACACACACACACACACACACACACACCACACACACACACACAGAGAGAGAGAGAGAGAGAGAGAGAGAGAGAGAGAGAGAGTCAGAAACAACCGTCATTTGTACCTGTATGTGTTCGATTTGTATTCGTCTTATCAAGGCACAATTAGGATCGGCAAGTTTCTTCAAATCTGAAGAATATCTACAGAATATATTGTACTGTGCCTGATGTGAAAACGTAGGTTACTTACTATAAAAAACTGGATCTTGAGGCGAATTTCCCTTTGTTGCTTCTAGCCAGTATATCATATTCTTTCCGTCAAATCAAAATTGAAATTGAAATTGAAAATTGAAAATTTGAAATTGAGTTACCCTACTTGTTTATTGTTTATCGTCAAATCAAAGTCAGGTCAGATGTAGAAACATAGAAAATGCTCGGAAATGCCGGAGGATCACGCCATCAGATTTCACTGAATGAAGTGTAACATTTGACGGAAAGAATTTCATTTGCTGGGTGGGGTGGGGGACTACAAACCGACCCCTTTCAAGTGGAAAGATTTCTTTTAGCTCCACCCCACCCCCACCCCCTCCCTTTTGCAAAAGTCGACTCATGAAAATCTAACGGCATTGTTTCTTTGTTATGTTCGAGCATTATCATTACTTTCGGCAGCCGAAAAAGACCTTGAGATCTGACGAAGAGTAGAGTTAGTATGGGGAGAGGGTTTGAATTGACATTTTTCCCAACACCATTTGGTTTATGCACAGTACGTGTGTGTGTGTGTGTGTGTGTGTTGTGTGTGTGTGTGTGTGTGTGTGTGTGTGTGTGTGTGTGTGTGTGTGATTTCACAGAAGAAGTTCTCAGGTAGAGCTTGTACCGCGCCATAACAACATAATTTCAACAGGTATTGTAGAATGAAATGGCGACCTTAGTTGGTAAACTTTTCCCACAGGGACAAATTATATAAAAATCCAGATTTCACCACAATGGCTTCTTCAGGAATTAAATAAATCTATCTGTCTGTCTATTTTTTTCTGTCTGCCTTTCTATATCTATCTAGCTATCTATCCATATCTCAGTGTCTGTCTATCTATACACTCTTTTAACTGCCTGTTCAAAATCATAACTTACCTTTGCATAGCTCTGGGAATCCATTTTTCATTCACTTATATTTGGCCCAGTTTGTTTCCAGTGATGAATAACAAAGCAAAAAAGGGAGCTACATTCCAAATGTCCTCACAGCTAGCATGACGATGCGATAGATACGCTGAGCACGGTAGGCATTCGCTCGTGTATGGCCAAATGTGATTACCACGAGTATCACGTGCTCCGTGTCCGAGTGTGCTGAGTTTTCCACTCTCCACTGACACAGCGCTTTGAAAAATCGAGTCCACCGCTGACTTTCGTGTTCAACAGCAACATGCATTTTCAAACATTTCTCAATGTGAACTTTACCCGACTTATATTCATTTGCTCTCTGCTGGGTCACCGTAAAAATTCTGGCAGCAGACACATAGATTTTTTTTTTCATTTAGTCAGATGCTGGGAGCTCTTGCGTGCATTTCAATTCATCACCGTTTCGCCATGAAATTTACAATTCATATCTAAAGGTCTGCAATACGCCTTCACACACACACACACACACACACACACACACACACACACACACACACACACACACACGCACACGTGTGTGTGTGTGTGTGTGTGTGTGTGTGTGTGTGTGTGTGTGAGTGAGAGAGAGAGAGAGAGAGAGAGAGAGAGAGAGAGAGAGAGAGATTGCTGACTGATGTTCAGAATGCTATCCTGCACTATAATTTTCAGAATAATCCTCTCTCCCTTCTACATTCCACTGCTCTACATCTGCATAACTAAGACACTTGCACACTACTTTGCAGACGAAGCAGAACAGGATGCTTCCAAGTAAAGCATTCATGCTGGAACTCATCCAGCAACGAAGACTGAATTAACGGCACAATAACAAAACGGACCGGAGAACCTCAGCAAGTCAGCCAACTCCGCTGATCACCGGTTCTGAACCGGCAAAAATGATTTTTACAGTCTACCCTGACAACCACCTGTTTTACATGAAACGGTTCTACCCAGGTAATTTTTTTTTCCATATCATTATTCATACTTTTGACGCGTAATGTTGATTGATGCAACTGTACATAATTGTCAGATCTAACATTTTTTGTTTCTCTCTCGTTGCACCCCACCGAGAAGATCAGTGCCCATACACGAATAAACATTTAGTATTCCGTATTCTGAGAGCCCTTACGAACTGCTTCCCCATCCTCTGACCCGCACCCAAACCTTCCTTCTGAACTCTAACCTTTCGCCTAAACACTTCCATCCAGACCTTTCCCTAAACCGTTCTCCCTTGCCCTCTGCCTGACTCCTTGCTCTGGTATTTTTCAGAACCCTTTCCCACAGCCCTACTCTTGAGACGTCCCCTTACAACTCTCTGGAGTTCTCAGACACTTACTCCATGCCTCCTACGACAAGCAGCGCTTCCAATGAGCCGTTCACTTCAGTCTTCCTACTGTTTTTCCTCCTGTCGCTTCTTCCTGTCTCGTCAAGCTGGCCTTTCTCTTGTCCCGATAAGAGAGAGAGAGAGAGAGAGAGAGAGAGAGAGAGAGAGAGAGAGAGAGAGCCTTAACCTGTTTCCTGACCTTTCACTACAACTTGTCCTGACCCTTTTTCTGACCCACGCCCTTGACCCAGCCTTTCACCTTTGCCCTTTTCCTCATTTCTCCCCTAAATCCCTTTCCTGCTCTGTCTGTGTGTCTGTTTCTCTCTCTCTCTCTCTCTCTCTCTCTCTCTCTCTCTCCCCACTACTGCCCCCCCACCCCCCCCCCCCCCCCATTAGCATATTTTAAAACTGGTTCTTCCTCCCATCTCTTTTTCTAGCCCTGTCCTATCCCTCCTTAGCTCCTCTCCCAACACTTCTCCCTAGCCCTTCTTCTGACCCCTTCAGCCTTTTGCCTAAACCTTCACTTCATGTCTCCTGACCCTCTCCTCTAGCCCTTCTGACCCCGTTAGCTGTTTGCCTAAACCTTCACTTCATGTCTCCTGACCCTCTCCTCTAGCCCTTCTGACCCCGTTAGCTTTTTGCCTAAACCTTCACTTCATGTCTCCTGACCCTCTCCTCTAGCCCTTCTGACCCCGTTAGCTGTTTGCCTAAACCTTCACTTTATGTCTCCTGACCCTCTCCTCTAGCCCTTCTGACCCCGTTAGCTGTTTGCCTAAACCTTCACTTTATGTCTCCTGACCCCCTCTCCTCTAGCCCTTCTGACCCCGTTAGCTGTTTGCCTAAACCTTCACTTTATGTCTCCTGACCCTCTCCTCTAGCCCTTCTGACCCGTTAGCTGTTTGCCTAAACCTTCACTTTATGTCTCCTGACCCTCTCCTCTCTAGCCTTCTGACCCCGTTAGCTGTTTGCCTAAACCTTCACTTTATGTCTCCTGACCCTCTCCTCTAGCCCTTCTGACCCCGCTAGCTGTTTGCCTAAACCTTCACTTTATGTCTCCTGACCCTCTCCTCTAGCCCTTCTGACCCCCGCTAGCTGTTTGCCTAAACCTTCACTTTATGTCTCCTGACCCTCTCCTCTAGCCCTTCTGACCCCGTTAGCTGTTTGCCTAAACCTTCACTTTATGTCTCCTGACCCTCTCCTCTAGCCCTTCTGACCCCGTTAGCTGTTTGCCTAAACCTTCACTTTATGTCTCCTGACCCTCTCCTCTAGCCCTTCTGACCCCGTTAGCTTTTTGCCTAAACCTTCACTTCATGTCTCCTGACCCTCTCCTCTAGCCCTTCTGACCCTGTTAGCTGTTTGCCTAAACCTTCACTTCATGTCTCCTGACCCTCTCCTCTAGCCCTTCTGACCCCGTTAGCTGTTTGCCTAAACCTTCACTTCATGTCTCCTGACCCTCTCCTCTAGCCCTTCTGACCCCGTTAGCTGTTTGCCTAAACCTTCACTTTATGTCTCCTGACCCTCTCCTCTAGCCCTTCTGACCCCGTTAGCTGTTTGCCTAAAC
>JADBJO010003801.1:197034-207034 GCA_016801955.1 Conus betulinus
TTTGCCAAGTCATTCATTTAATGACAGAAGAATTGTTAGCCTGAACCTGGTTTCCCCAACTACTAACTTGTTGAGCATAAAGATTAGCCGAGGGTTGTTGTGGCTGCCAGGAGTTGGGCAAGTGTTGCTGGGTCTGTATCGAGCAGTCGAGTCCGGGAGACTGACACTTAACACGTTTTCATTCTCTAAGGTAATGAAGAAGACAGCGGCGGAAAGGTCAATACACACTGCGCGGAGAGTCAGCGTCACGACAACGTGTTCAAATGACCACACCCTGCTGTGTTGTCTATCTGTCTGTGTGTATGTTCAACCACCTGCCTGTCTGCCTGCCGTTGTCTCTGTCTGTCTGTCTGTCAGTCTGTCTGTTTCCCTCCCTTACTCCCTGTCTGTCCGTCCGTCGTCCGTCGTCTGTCTCCGTCCGTCTGTCCGTATCTCTCTCTCTCTCTCTCTCTCTCTGATGCAAAACGAAATACGCTGTCTTTAGACCGTCATGTCCGCGCATCCTCACACTCTACAGTTTCACACACACACACACACACACACACACACACACACACACACACACACACACAGAGAGAGAGAGAGAGAGAGAGAGAGAGAGAGAGAGAGAGAGAGAGAGAGAGACAGACAGACAGACAGACAGACAGACAGACAGACGGACAGACAGACAGACGGACAGACAGACAGACAGAGAAACAGAGTGAGAGAGAGAGAGGGAGAGAATAAGCGAAGAAGTAGCTCTTGAAAGACAAACCAATGTCAGAAATGCACTGTCAACCGACAAAAAGCTCTGTAAGAAGCCAGTATGTGTTAAAATCGCAGAAAAAAAAGTGAAAACTAATGTACACTAAAGAATGCTGAAGGTACGAAAGCAAATAGGTGGGGTGCTCTGCTGAGATGAAACTGCAATTCACATCATCGATTTCTGACAGACAATTTCTCCAGGCAATCGACAAGAATGTTCCCTGGAAGAAAACAACAACGACAACAACAACAACAACGACAGCAACGACAACAGCAACAACGACAAACGACAACAACACCAACCACAACAACAACAACGACGACGACAACAATTTCTCGTATAGCTGGCTCATGGAATCGATGAACACAAGCGAAATGTTCTCGCTCGTCTTTCTGATGGTCACTTCAAACATTGATCGGTCTGTGTCCGCTTTCTGTCTTTGATTCTGTCTCCCTGTCTGTCTGTCTGTCTGCCCGCCTGCCTGTGTGTGTGTCTCTCATTTCTCTCCCTTTCATTACCCTCGTCATCTGATGTCTGAACCGAATGCACGATTCGACCATGTCTTTGTTGTTGTTGTGTTGTTGTTGTTGTTGTTGTAATGATTACGTATTTAACGTGACCTGACCTCGCTACAAACAAAATGTCAGCTGTACATATCTGCCTGGGAAAAAAACAACACTTGATCAAGATCGACAACTCCTAAAAGACAAAGTCTGAAGGTTCTCCCACTTGCGCTGCTATCCTGTTCCACACGCAATAGTTTCGCCGGATGCCTGGGCGAGAGATGCACATACACTTGTATGTTAACATAGAAATTGAGACTATTTTGGGATGGAACGAGACAGATACGGGAGACAAGAGGGAAAGGGGAGCGGGAAGGAGGCATGAGCTACGCACTTTTACACGCACGTTGTGTGTCTCCCCTGAAACAAGTGCGATTTCTGTCATTTTGCGGTCGGATGGGCTATAAGCTCTGTCTCTCTCTGTCTCTCTCTCTCTCTCTCTCTCTCTCTCTCTCTCTCTCTCTCAAAAAGCTGAATCGAGACGACATTCTCACTGCTGGTCTTTCAAGTGATTACTCTCGGGCAGATGTGAAGCAAAAAATAAACAAACAGACCATCAGGGAAGGACTGCGTACAGACCAAGAACGTGCACATACAGCGGACAAGACCGTCGTTGTCCGCCATCGTCGTAAAATTTCTTTCAAACAAAGGTCTGTCGTTTCTTCTCAGGCTCGTAAACTGGAGGAGTCGAAGATGTATCATGATGCCTCACAGATCAAGAGAGAAGAGGATAAGTATCTCACCTTGTATTCCCCAATATTCCCCTTCACCCCCGCAGTCACTAACCACCTCCGGACACCAGTCACCGCGTGCCGCGGGATTTTTTTTCCCCAGGCGCAAAGCACCAGGTGTGGGCATTCACAGTTTGACTCTGTCCGTCCGCCTTGGCTTAAGGCTGTGTCAGGCCATTTGACATAGGCTAGAACACCAAGGCTACATCAAAATGTTGTTATGCTCTGCATAGTTATGCGGGGATTGTCTTCAGTTGTGACACGCTCCTAGCATAACATTATCAGTCTCCAAAATCCCCTGAAGTAGAAGTGTGGCTGCCCACCTGGCGGGGTAATCAAAAACGGTCACGCACGTAATGTTCTCAACCCCAGCTGATGCATTTGTACTATAGTGTTCGAGTACTTCGGCTGTTCGGATGATCCCTAGACTCTTTTAGCCAGGGTACGACAACAACAACAACAACAACGACATTGTCCACGGCTATCAGTAAACAGGAGACACACGGAGGGCCAATAGGACTAAGAATATATGTAGAATGCGTTATGTATGTGTTCTGGAATTCTCACTGGCAAAAGATGAATATATCCATCGTTTTCTCATTTTCGATCGAGGGGTGTCTATATCATAGAAGAATTAAAACCAACACGAAAAGCCTCGTTGCAAAGTGAAACGACTGCAGGCGGAAATCTAAACAAATCTTAAATGAATGTCAGCGAACCGCCCAGAGAAACGTGGACAAACGAGTCACAAGACAAACCACAACGCGTTTCGACCTCTTAGGTCTTCTTCAGGTGCAACAAAAATTAAACAAATAATAACGAAAATGCACTTAGCTTTGATCGCTTCTGTGTTCAGCGCAAGAAAGAAGGCGTTGAATCACAGAAGCGATCAAAGCTAAGTGCATTTTCGTTATTTGTTTAAT
This sequence comes from Conus betulinus, assembly GCA_016801955.1. Classification (NCBI taxonomy): domain Eukaryota; kingdom Metazoa; phylum Mollusca; class Gastropoda; order Neogastropoda; family Conidae; genus Conus; species Conus betulinus. The sequence goes on from JADBJO010003801.1 coordinate 199,997, forward strand.
TTTTGTTGCACCTGAAGAAGACCTAAGAGGTCGAAACGCGTTGTGGTTTGTCTTGTGACTCGTTTGTCCACGTTTCTCTGGGCGGTTCGCTGACATTTATTTACGAAAAGCCTCGGTCAGAATTAAGGGAAATCCTATTTCAAAAGAACAAACTGCGAAGGCGTGTGTTGACCACGCCTGTCATAGGTAACGCTGTTGACAAGTTAGCCGACGCATGACAGGAAGCCAAACTGACAGCAGAGGGGAAACAGGAATGTCTGATACATGACAAGGCAGACCACAAACAGCAGCCAGCCACAGCACTGATATCAACGGACACCATGCTGCCAGTTGAGGGGTACCCCCATTTCATCGGCGGGGTCCTAGTACCCGCTGAACTCGGCACAGCTAAGCGGAGGCTCAACAACGTGCTTGAGGAGATCATACAAGCTACTAGCACTGCCAAACCCCACACCGCACTGTCAGAAGCTGCAGCAATGACGTGCCACACGGCACAAGGCCATAAATCAAGGTCTGGAACAGTTATGATGTCTAGAACATGGAAGCGGGCTTTTTCTGGACGGAATGGACGACTAGGGAGTGCACAGCAGACCTTCCGTTGTGGAACAACCATCGAGAGATCGTCAGGAAGAGCGGCATGAGACCGGACACAGTGCTCTACTCAGATTCACTAAAATCAGTCTTCATGAAATCACTGTGCGATGTGAAAGATGAATGGAGGAAGCTCATATCCACAAGACTGAGACGTACGCCGATCCAGTCAGCAGCTTGCAAAAACCTGACTTCCAAGCCAGTTGACTTCCGCACAGAAGTTGAAACAAGAGTTTCCAGGCTCATCTGCCTATGACGTCATGAAACCGCTCGTGATTGCTGGTTGGAAGGGGACCACAGCCCGAAAGGCAATGGCGGAAGATTTCCAGCTGCCAGTTTCAGTTATCATTTACGAGCTTTCTCATCTGAGCCAAGGTGCTTGGTGTGTTCCCAGTTTTCTCATTTGATCTCATCGTGCATTGTGCGATCCCATTTTCCTCATCTGAGCTCACAGGACATTGCGTGTTCCCAGTTTTCTCATTTGATCTCATCGTCCATCCCATTTTCCCCTCTCAGCTCACAGGACATTGCGTGTTTCCACTTATCTCATCTAAGCTTATCATGCGTTGTGCGTTGCCGGTTCTTTTTTCGTCTGTGGTCACTGTGCATTGTGTTCTCTCTCTCTCTCTCTCTCTCTCTCTCACTCCCTCTCTCTCTCTCTCTCTATTTGAGCTCTCGGTGCATATTGTGATCCCTGTTTTCCTCATCCAAGCCCAGACCACGTTTTGTGATCCCAGTCTGCTCAGCTGGGACTATGACGAAGGCAATTCAGGTTGGAAAAAAATCCGTCATGACGACAATTCAGGTTGGAAAAACCCGTCATGACGACAATTCAGACTGGAAAAAAAAACAACTCATGACGACGATTCAGACTGGAAAAAAACCCGTCATCACGACAATTCAGGTGGAGTCCCAACTTACTGCTTTCTGACGGTATTCGTTACTAACGGTGACATCCTTGCTGGGGCCCCACGCCGATGTAACCACCAGCCAGTATTCGTGACCAGAAGGGACCGCCCTGGCGACGACAGCGCTTGCTGTACACGAAACCACTGTTCTTACTGTCAGAGAAAAAAGAGAAGTGGTGAGGCCTGCCACAAGATCGCGTGTACTGCATGCGTGTGTCTGCTGCTGCTGTTGTACGACTACGCCCGTACCTAGCTCTTCTTCATGTATAGGAGGGTCCGTTTTTGCAAGAACGGTTTTTTACACAGTAGACGGGGTCTCTCAATAACTGTTTTTTTTATAGTAATAGGCGATTTATCTCTCTCTCTCTCTATTACACACACACACACACACACACACACACACACACACACGCACGCACGCACGCACGCACGCTCAGGGAGAGAGAGAGGGGGGGAGGAGGGAGGGAGGGAGCGAGAGAGAGAGAGGGGGGGGCGTGGGGGAGGAAAGAAGAGAGGGAGAGATGGAGAGAGAAAGAGAGGGAGTGAAGGAAGGAGGAAGGGAGGGGAGAGGAAGAGAGAGAGAGGGAGACAGAGAGAGAGAGGAGAGTGAGGGGGGGGGGAGAGGGAGAGGAGAGAGAGAGAGAGAGAGAGAGAGAGAGAGAGAGAGACGGATGGGGGGGGGGGGGGGGGAGGGAGCGAAAGATACCTTAACTTCTTTTCACCCTTTCTGACTAATCAGCAATCCAGGTTTCACTGACGCTAACTTACCGTCCTCAGCCATCTGCCCTATCGTCGTAAATCAAAGCGTAGCTCGTTTGCAACACAACCCACCGACGTGGGCGAACAGCTAGACGGCTGCGAGATCAGCTCGAAAGGAAGACAAACAACTGGAATACCTCACCAGTACAGGCCATCAGTAGGACATCAACCTCTCGTCCAGATTACAGTGACGAAAGTTAAGAGCAAACCAAAGACGCGCGCTTCACGTTCAGGTTATGGCAGGCGGGAATCTCTCGATGTCAAACAGCACGGTCACAACATCACAGAACGCGACACAGACATTCATGAAACGTTGACGGATTTGGGGACGCGGTTCCCCGAAGATGGAGAGTGGCTGCCTTAATGGCGGGATAAAAAAAAAAAAGGTCATACACACAAAACTCCACTGCCTGTTCATACAGTGTCCGCAGGTGTATCAGCCTGTGTACGCAAAAAAGAAAAAGAAAAAAGAACGCGAAGCAGGACTAGAAGGAGTTAGTGAGGCTCTGTCCATTCTCCACCTCACCTGTCATGTGTCCCACAGCGGTTATGTTCATGGTAGTATTTGTAATGATCGTTGAGAGAACGGTCACTGTTGAAACAAGTCAAGTCGTTTCACTCGGTGCTTTCATGCAGCTTCCTCGATTAATTCACCACTGATGACAAACACACTTCGTCTTGCTTTTTTGGGGGCTACATTTTGGAAGGATGTGTAAATAGGATGCATATCTTAACTGAATGTTTTGGTTGACGTTTTTTCTTCAATTCATCAGTTATGATCAACCCATTCTGACTTATTTTGTTGAATTTGGCAGGATATGTATGTGTATGAGGCTTACTTTAATCCAATATTTATTTTACATAGGTATTTATATTCATTCCACTACTCAGGGGGGGGGGGGGGGGGGGGGGGAGGGGAGGAGGAGACACCACAGGAATGTGATCGTGTGCAGCATTGGGGTTGACACAGGAATGTGAAGGTGTTGAAGAAAGTGTCTGGTGACAACGACACTCGGGGTGTGGGTGGGGGTGGGGGGGGGGGGGGGGGGGGGGGGGGGGGGGGGGGGGGGGGAGGGGGGGGGGGGGGGGAGACACAGGAATGAGAAGGTGTTGAAGAATGTGCCTGGTGACAAAGACACTCTCGGAGGGGGGGGGGGGGGGGGGGGGGGGGAGAGACACAGGAATGAGAAGGTGTTGAAGAATGTGTCTGGTGACAAAGAGTGCTCAAACCGTTGATGGATAACAGCGGCCTTCAGAGTTGTACAAGTTACAGCGTGTTTGCTTGTGTTACTTTTGTTTGTTTCTTTGTTTCTTTCTTTCTTTTCTTTCTTTCTTTCTCTTTCACACTTCTCTGACGCAGGCAACGCTCACCCTGATGCGAAGGTTTCATATCGACAATTTACGAGTGGTCACAGTTTATTTCATGTATCTATCTGTCTATCTACCTATCTATCTACCTGTCTATCTATCTGTCTATCTGTCCCGTCCGTCTGTCTGTCTGTCTGCCTGTCTGTCTGTCTATCTATCTATCTATCGAGAGAGAGACAGACAGAAGAGACAGACAGACAGACGGACAGAACTGAAGTGTGAAAAGACAAAAAATCTATTCCAATCTTTCGAGCGTTTGGTTTTTCTTTTCCAAGGACGACCGCCTGCAGAGTGTTCGTCAAAAGTGGAATGACCTTATGAGAATGATAAAAAAAAAAAAAAAAATGTGTCATGTCGTTCACATCATCGCCATGCGATGTAAAGTCTTAAAAGATCATCCCGCTATGATTAGTTCGTCACCCCTACCCCCCACCAACAGATCAACACACAACACCTCGCCACCTCTCCCCCTTTCTCTCTCTAATGTATATCAAATGTGCTGAATGAACACAAAGTTGGGGGGGGAAAATGAATAAAAACTCAATGCCTAACTGATGAGTGCGAATGAGTGACGGAAAGCCCCCGGAAGGCGTAACAAAATGCTCTCTCTCTCTCTCTCTCTCTCTCTCTCTCTCTCTCTCTCTCTCTCTCTCTCTCTCTCATCTCTCTCTCTCTCATTTTTCAAGGCATATTGTCATGGTCACATATCTTGCTAGTGAAGGATTTTATCAATATATTCCAACGTCCTCTTTTTTCCACATCTCTTTTCTTTCATACCCTCCCCCCTCCCCCCCCCCCCCCCCCCCCCCCCCCCCCCACCCCACACACACACACACACTTCGTTTTTTTTTTTTTTTTTCGACATTCTTTACACAGAGAAGGGCTGAACAGGGAAATGGAAAGAGCAATTTATGTCGTAAAAAAAAAAAATTAAGAAGCCCAAAGTAAGTCAACAGAATAATTTTTCGTTTCCCTACCACATAGCAGCGTTTTCTTCAACATTCGATCTTCTAACCCTGACCCTTCCTCAACCCTGCCCACCCTCCCCTTCTCTCTCTCCCTCCCTCCCTCCCTCTCTCTCCCTCCCTCTCTCTCCCTCCCCTCTCTCCCTCCCCTTCCCCCTCTCTCCCTTCCCCCTCTCTCTCTCCCCCTCCCTCCTTCTCTCTCTCTTATCCGCCTCCCCTCAATCTTTCCTCATCTCCGGACCATTCCACGCTGTGTGCCTGTCGATGCTCCTTTCTGCCAAGTCAGCACTGGCAGTGCTCGTCACTGCAAAGCTGCGAAAAACATAACGAACAAACAAACAAAACAAAACAAAAAAAAGTGACAACTGAGATCACGACGCCTACTAATCACAATGGGTAACTATTTATGGTGCATAACGATAATTCTTTTTAAGGCGCTTTGTCATCAGAAGAGATTTCCTTTCCGACTCCTAGCCTTAAGATCAAGGTTGTCTTGGTGGTACTGTGCAGTAAACGGAAGTAAAGAGAAAGACACTGATTCTGTTTTTTCACCTCTCTGTCTCTTTTACCTGTATGTATTCAGCATACGTGTCGGGATCACGAGATATGCTGATCTCTTCTAACTTCACCAGTACCGGCGGTTTTCCACGCTCTCCATTAACCTGTTGAGAAGTTCAAGCGAACTGTTATTATATAAATAGCCCGCGAAGAACGGAACTGCGTCTGATTTATCTAAAAAACAAAAAAACAAAATCAAACTGCGTGACGTCGAAGATTAGCTTCAACGAACAACCCCGAGGAATACGAAACGATCTGATTTCTAAATCGATCACTCCAACACATGACACGGGTATATAAATTACTTCCTCGCGCACTTGCTATGACGTCATTCGTTGAGGGGGGAAAAAAGACAAACAACAACAGCAAACATTTTAAAACGACAGCATGAAAAATCTGTTCCAGACAAAGGAACAGCAGCTTTGTTCGCGTGACTCGTGATATCATCCGAGAAACTTCCATGTAGAGCAGCGGAAGGAACGCCAACACACGCAAAAAGCAGGTGGGTTGGCGGTTGGGGCGGGGTTGGGGTGGAGTCGGGGTGTGGTTGGGAGGGGGAGGTAGGGGGGGGGGGGGACACTGGAAGGGAAGGAAGAAGCAGTGTCAAGGGCATAAAGATCAAAGGTCGAGGAATTATTTTTCTTTTCTAATGGACGGAGTTGTCTTCTCCTCTTGAAATAGACCTGCCCGTGGAAAGAAACCTCCACCCTTTTTTTTTCTTTCACGCAAAGACCTAGATACGTTTCAACTAGGTTTCTACCATCGTCATCGTCGATTTTATTGGCGTTATTGGTTTCGTTGCTGTTCGTGTTTTGTTGTTGCTCTTGTTCCGATCGACGACCATGACCACACGTACTTACAATCACTGGCACGTTTCCAAGCGTACGTTCTAATTATTTTCCACAGCTGTAAGTGTCTTTAATATGCTATTCCGTGATGTCAAGATGAGTCCCACAGAAACTTGGGACGACCGAAAGAGCATGAAGAAGTTCTTCACAAGAAGGTATGGATGAATTGATAGGGGGAAAAAACAACAATAGCAATGACATAACCTGGAAGAAAAAGGGGGAAGAAAGAGAAGAAAGAGGTGGAGGATGAGAGGAGGAGGAAGAGGAGGAAGAACATCAGAAGCAGTTTCCGCGCCGTGTGAGAGGCTTTTCGTGCCTGAACACTGATTAGGAAAGCGGTCAAAATTAAAGAGGAGAAAAAAAACTGGAAGAAAAACGCAAACATGATATGAAACTTTGCTATAAGGCTATGTATGTAAGTTTTCTTCAGATACTATGCAGAAACAAAAATCTTCACCCTCTCCTCTCCCTATCACCATCCCTCCACCCCCCCCTCATCCCATCTCCCACCCTCTTGTCTCCAACTTCCTCCAAAAAATGACAAACCACAAGAATTGCAACAGCAACAATAATAATAATAATGATAACAGTCGTAATGGTAATAATGATGATGATGATGACGATGATAACAACAATAATAATAGGAATAATAATAATATCATCATATTCATAATAATAACAATAATGATATCAATAACAATTATAACCTTCCATTCTTGCTCGACAATCACAAGCGAAAGAAGTGTCCTCACGTTGGTGAAAACGTGTCCTTTAGAGACACTGACGCATGCACACGCCCCCCCCCCCCCCCCCCCCCCCCCCCCGGCCCCACCCCCCCCCCCCCCCCCCCCCCCCACACACACACACACAGAAGTGGCACAGACCATGCCGAGGGCCAGGTCTGACCAGCGCATTGGTTTAATGCCAAGGTCTGGCATCTTGACTGACTGATCCGTTCCAACTCTTTCATTATTATTAATACTATTATTGTTGTCGTTGTTGTAATTATTATTGTTATTATTAGTATCATTATCATCATAA
>JADBJO010003801.1:209534-212034 GCA_016801955.1 Conus betulinus
CTGTGGTGGTGGTGGTGGTGGTGGTGGGTGTTTTTTTTTTGTTTGTTTTTGCTTTTTGTTGTTGTTGTTGTGCCTGTTGTTTGTAACGTTCGAAGATGACATTTTTGTCAAAAATTCATTTGTCACATTTTGTGTGCTCACTTGCAGTTTGCCTTGTGTTCCGTGGCGCAGCAATGCATTTCATTGTGCAACTGCAGAGACATAAACCAGTAAACGGGTTCTGCATTTAACGGGATGTCGCCAGAGTTACATAACTTTTGTTGTTGGTTCTTTTGTGAGTTTTACGTGTATCCTGCACACCGAGAACAACAAACAAAATTCTGGCGCGACTTGGAATGAGATACAGACCTCCAATTGAAGGTTTGAGAGTAGACGGGGTGGGGGGGTGGGGGGGGTGGGGGGAGGGGGGGGGGGGGAACTCAGGTGTTAAGACTCTAATCACGGCCATGGCATATCATGCGATCCCATCAGTTGGACAGGTAACGTATCCAATGATCACTTCTTATGTCTCTGTTTCTAGTCCTGCCATCTACACGTGGCCGAATCAAGGCTGCAGCCGCTTGAACACACACACACACAAACACCACACATACACGGACATTTATCTCCACCAGCGCACACGTAAACACATACATGGACATTCACCTCTACTGGCGCACACGTAAACACGTACATGCAAGCACGAATGAGTGCTGACATACGCACGCACACGCGTGCGCAAGCGCTCACGTACCTACCCATATTCACAAGCTCGCGCGCGCGCACACACACACATGCACGCACACACGCACGCACGCATGCATGCACATACAATCATCAAATTAGCATGAATGTCATTTGTTAAAAACAAAAGCACAACTAGCGGTTGGAGAGGCAGGGGAGGGGGATGAAGGGGCGGGTGGGATTGGGGGGGGGGGGGGGGGGTTCAATGATAACTTTGCTGGTTATCGCCGAACCTTGGCTTAGACCCTTCAACAGTATGTCAAACTGATGGCTTAGACCCTTCAACAGTGTGTCAAACTGATGGCTTATGCCCTTCAACAGTGTGTCAAACTCCTGAGCCGCTGGTCTTCAGCCTGATTGTGTTGACAAGGTCGACTGAAAATGCAACTGTTCCTGGAAATGCTTTCAGGAAATGATCACATTACCATTATCATTTTTCACATATTTCGCGTTTTATACGAGTGCCCGAACAGAATAAAAACTGAAACAGCTGCAACGGAAAAAAAAGACGCCCTTCTAAACGCAAAGCTTCCGAGACAACAGTCTCAAGGCTATCGCACGCACTGCACGCCCGCTCGTCCGCGCGCGCGCGTGTGCGCGCATACACACACACACACACACACACACACACACTCACAAACACACACACACGCGCGCGCACATACACCTATGCATGCACGCACACACATACCCACGGACACATATACATACACACGGACACACACACATACCCACGGACACATATACATACACACGGACACACACACATACCCACGCACGCACACACACACAGAGTGTACATATTGTCAACTCCAGGCAGACATTTTGACAGTGACGGGAAAAAGAGACGGGCAACAACTCACCGATTTGAACTTCCCAGCCAACTGTCTCGGAGATGTCTGTCACCCACACACTGAAATTCTCCTCTTCTTTTACAGAAGCCACACCACGCAACAGCGAATGCTCAATTGCCTGTCCATCTAATGTCGCAATTGACCACCTCCTCCGCACTCTCTAAAACGGACTCCAAATCACTTTGCCAATTTCCATACCAAACTTCCGACAAACTTGGATGAGCATACAGACGACAAAATGTCACCTGTGCGCCACCACCCGACGATACCAAGGGAAGTAAATGCGCGCACCTGGAGAAAAGGGAACCCAAACTAACTCTTCTGTCTCTCAGGAAGGTATCTTGTCTGAAGCACAAAGCGACTTACGGTCTAATTTGTCATGTGACTGACATGTTGCATGGCAATTGCGAGCGCCAACATGTCTGTGTGCGTGCAGGAGTGTGGTAAATAAATCCCTAATTGTCACTGGCCGCGCAATCAATGAGATTGTTTTATCGCAACGTACAGTTTAGCTTGCTTGGTTAAGAAAGGTGTGGTTATTTGGTTCCCAAACATGCACGCAAACGCAAGCACGCTCGTGCACACACACACGTTCGCGCGCACGCGCACCATTACAGAATGCACAGGTAGACAGATAAATAGATAGATAACAATTGGATAGATAGATAGATGAACAGACCTAGGAGGGAGAGAAAATAGGTAGACTTAAAAAAAATTGAACTGGTTTGGAAACAATAAATAATAGTTTATCTTGCCCACAAAAGCGAAATGATTACCCACCCCCCTTCCCCATGCATATTGTACTTGATAAAAGAAATTATGGATGTTGTAAATTAACCTCTACTATCTCGTCGTTTTTGGTTCTTATCTAAATAAAACAAAAACAGTCACATGCTTATCTCTTTAAGTTCGTAAGTTGAAAT
>JADBJO010003802.1:2500-12500 GCA_016801955.1 Conus betulinus
CCACTAAGCTGCTTAAAGATACCTGGCCTGCTGGCTTTGACTGCTGCTCTTTTCAGCCTTATTTCGCTGTGTGAAAACTCACCGCAAAATTCAATTCTGAGTAAGGTTATAGATGTTGATTGGCTGGCTGTTGTTGTTGTTGTTGCTGCTGCTGTTGTTAGCGTTGTTGATGCTGTGGGAGATCAGAGATGCTTAGTCTTGTGTTATCTCCATGAGTAAAGTTATTTTTTCTAACCTGCGTTTGCTGTCTTTTTTGTCGGCAATATGGATGCAAACTGCTGATCTAATCAGAACAATTGTACCTGGGGGCATGATGCAGATCACAGAAGGTTAAGGTGTCAGAGGAAGAGGGAAGGGATCCACTTTTAAGTATTCTTCATACTTGATGTTACTTTTAATGAATCATATCAACAAAAAGTAATACATACTTCGCTTCATAAATCAAAGTATAAAATATCGACTGTTCGTGGGTAACAAAGAATATTGCATTTTTATTTCATTCAAAAGAAATGACGAAATTCATGTACTACTGGATATGAAAGAGTTTTTTTACATTCATAGCGTGATGTGAAATATACAGAAATGTTTCCAGTATATATTTTTTTTTTTTTACAACCTCTGTAGACGCTTAAGTATCATCAATTAAAAAAGTCATCATTTTCTTTGTCAGAATTGACGGGCACAACGGTTGTGACAGAGTTGCAGAATTGTGTACCACTCAACAGAACGTTCTTTTTTTTTCTCTTTTGCTTGTTTCTTATCCTTCCCGTCTCTCTTTATTATTTTGTTTTGCCTTAATGTGCTCATATTTTCTCAGTTTCCCTGTTTTTATGTCTCGCATCATTTTGTTTTCGAAAATTCATTTCCCGAGAATAAAAATCCCCCAAATCAACCATTGCTAGAGATCGTTCATTCAGTCTCAAGATACCCACTATACCATTTTCGCCACCCTGACCTTTTTTTAGCCTTTTCCCCCACCTTGTCCCAGTGCTTAGTATATGACAGAATCACAGAAAGACAAAAGAGGGTTGGCTCGACACCTTGACTCCCAGACGATTCTCAACTTCTGATCATGGACAAATATATCTGTATTAATTGTGGTGTAGTGACTGGCGATCAGCATTATCTTCTCGGCGATGTTTTCCATGCTACATCTTTTTTTTTTTAATATTTCACCCAGCCTTTCAAAACGGTTGGTGAGTTCTTGTTCACCACCTGCCACGCCGTAAATGTTATCTGCAGATCGAAGGTTCATGATAACGGACAAACTTTAACTGGAGCATAAAAAACATTCTCCAAGAGCGCTGTATATGAGCGCAGCAATCGTCGCTTTGCAGTACAGATGCTGGGTGCTGGATGGTACTCAGAGGCTTCTGTCCTACGCTGGGGTTTCTTCATTGTGGCCCACACTGCCTCCAGCTAGAAACTGTTGAACGCCTTCTTTAATAAGTGTAGGAAGACGTGATAGAGCTCCCTTTTGTTACAGGGTTGATGAGGACCATCATGTCAGGCTTTAGGGCCTCAAAACTGTGGTTGTCAGGATTGATGGATGTGATTAAACTCAAAGCTAGGAGCATTACAGATGAAAGGCTCGTGTCTGAACAAAAAATGTTAGTCAGTTACCGTGGCAGTTTGGATTGGACATTCTGTGCAGCTCCACTTCCTGGTGCCTTTTGTTCGTGTTTGCCTTTTCGTATTATTTTGTTTGTTTGTGTGTGTTTTATTAGAAGACCATTACCATTTCCATTCTGTTTCCTATTTGTAACAAGATCAACTGGCAAATTCTGCATCAATATTTCAGCCCGAATTCCTTCTTCTTCCGCTTCTTGTTCCTGTTGTTCTATTTGTTCTTGTTTGCTTTTTCCTCAACTTGTTGTGGTTCTTGTTTTGTATTTTTTTTCTTGAGCCCGCGGTTTGTTGTGTTTGTTGCTGAGAGTCTTCTCTTCTTCTCTTTCCCGCACACATTTTAATTCTGTGTTTTCCTTTTCGATTATCGCGTTTGTTTTCTTCTTCTGCGGATGTCCGTTTGAGGAGCACTGTTATGTGCATTTCTTTTCGTCTGTCATCAAGACGTCTGAAGATAATGTATTTGTCGAAAATGTGTATTCCGTTTTTTTGTTTTTCACATTCTTTCTTCTGTCCTGCTTTCTTTCTGTCTTTCTTTCGTTCTGTCTTCCTTTGTTTTTCTTTCTCCTACCTTATTTTTATCCTTTTTCTGTCTGTATTTCTTTATCTGTCTTCTCATCATTCTTCTCCTCCTCTTCATTCTCCTCGTATCCGTCTTCCGCCTCCTTTGTCTCTTCTTTTTATCTTCTTCTGCTTAGTCTTTTTTTTCTTCTTTTCCCTCTCCTCATCCTACCCTTTCTTTTCTTTTTCATCATTTTCTTCATCTGTTTTTTCTTCTTTGTCGTCATATTCCAGCTTGATCTCTTACCACTCCTACGTCTACTCCTACATCTTTCTCTTTTCTAAGTCTTGGCACACCACGCTACGACTGCGGGGCTATTATATTAACACGCCTTCACTCCTCTGGCGGTTTTCTCAACTTCCTACCCTCTATTTCGCTTTTTCGTCATCGTCTGCATTTTTTCGTGTTCTTCTCTTCTGCTTCTGCTATCATACTCATTTTCTGCCATTTGCCGTCCTCCTCCTCTCCTGCATATTGTCCTCCTCCTCCTCCTCCTCCTCCTCCTCTTTGATTTCCTTATAGTGACATTTGCCATACAAGATCCGTATCTTCTTGTCTTTCGGCAGACTCGTTCCTGCTAAGCACTGTCCCCCTCATCCTCCATCCACTGATTCGGCTGATTTCTCCTGTCTATCCCCTGTGGCTGTCACACAAGAAAAAACGTCTCCTCTTCCAGCAACAGGGCAGGCCAAGACGTCTGGCACCTTTCAGATATTTGGCCGGCCACCCTGGATGCGTCGGAAATAACATTGTGTGTTCCCCTCGTGGCAACAATTCATCTGACACAGTGGCAGAGCCAACGCCGTGCGTTGAATCTTGCTCTTACTCTCTGATTAGCCTGCTGGAAAAGTCTGCATGGAAACATCACTACTGCACGTACGTACTATATGAGGTTCTTTGCGTTACTTACTGTGTCAGAGGAACACAGAAAGTTTTCTGTGGTGAGTGCAATTTTTATAATCATTATAGGTATCAGCCTAATATGCAATATTTCCATTTTTAAAGCTGGAAAAGGTCCACTGATTCTGAGATGGCATCATCTTAATTTATTACATGAACATCAACAGAAATTTAGAAGTTACATCGATGCCATCATCATCATCATCGTCATCATCCTCATCCTCATCCTCATCATCAACAGCATCATCAGTATCATCGTCGTCGTCGTGGTCATCGTCGTCGTAATCATAATCATCTTTCTTCTTCTTCTTCTTCTTCTTCTTCTTCTTCTTCTTCTTCTTCTTCTTCTTCTTCTTCTTCTCCCCTCTTCTTCTTCAACAGCAACGACACAACGACGACGATGGTAATGACAGCAACAAAGTTAAATGCGATGTAAACGGCATCTTGGCACGCACGGTGTGAAAGAAGTTTTCTTCAGCACAAGACAAAGAAAACAATTTCAAGAGTTTCCAGACGTTTTTTTTTTTCAGCCCCCCCCCCCCCCCCCCCCCTTCAAGCTCCTAGTTCCACTCCCTTCGTTTTTCCCCCGAATGTGTCTGGGATTGGACTTGAATAATATATATATATATACATGTGTGTGTGTGTGTGTGTGTGTGTGTGTGTGTGTGTGTGTGTGTGTGTGTGTGTGTGTGTGTGTGTTTTTCTCTCTCTATATCTCTGCGTGTGTGTGTATGCACGTGCGTGCGTGCGTGCGTGCGTCTCTATCTCTCTCTCTCTCTCTCTCTATATATATATATATATATATATAAAATGAAACCGCTCAATGATGTGTGGGTGCACTGCTGCTCCAGAAACTGGCCAGTCAACAAGTACAAGAAATAAAAGCAGGCACACCAGCCACACACTCTTCTTCATTTTTTTTTTTTTAAAAAGCTTTCGCCTTTTATTTAGGCTTCGTCAGTATCAGAACCTCTTGTTTCACATTGCACACTGGTGCTGAAGACAAACATCCACTGCTTGTCAAATTGTTGTGAGCTAAAAACAAGCTCACAACAGTTTGACAACAATTTGACAAGCAGTGGATGGTTGTCTTCAGCACCAGTGTGCAATGTGAAACAAGAGGTTCTGATACTGACGAAGCCTAAATAAAAGGCGAAAGCTTTTTTAAAAAAAACATGAAGAGTGTGTGGCTGGTGTGTGTGTGTGTGTGTGTGTGTGTGTGTGTCCGCCATACCGTTGTCACGTTGTGACAATAATAAGAGTCTGGAAAACTGAAGGACGGGAAGAAGCACTAAGTAAGTTTAAATGAGCGGTGACTGCTCTCTTTACACAGGGACTAACTGCTTCATCACTCTTAGAACGACAAACATGTAGGCGACTCTCTGGTGAGTTTCTTTGCGTTTCTTTTTAGCTTTAGTGGTGAAACGTGACATTTGGGAGAAGGAGGTTTCGAATGTTGTTTGGAGAGACAACACGTTCCTGATCTCTACGGGACTGACACAGATCTATGTCGTCTTCTCGTGTTGACTCAGCCCTACGTTCTTCATCATCACTCCATCCCTGAAACACACACACACACACACACACACACACACACAGAGAGAGAGAGAGAGAGAGAGAGAGAGAGAGAGAGAGAGAGAATGAATCAACGACCACCCCTCAAGAAGCCACAGGTCCCTGGCTCTAGCCCGTATCTGCGTAATGCATTTCATGTACTTGTTCCTTGATTAGAAGAACCTGACATCCCTGCGGGACAGCCGGCTCTCCTTTGGCGTTCCCAATGTCCCCAGGCGATGAGCAAGTCTTCCTCTGAACTCGACAGAACAGCTTTTTTTTTTTTTTTTTAAATTTCACTTCTTGTAGCTTTAGTCGGCAGTTTAGTCATCATAAAGGATTTATTCTGGGCTGAAATGCGTGCAGATTACGGGAGACCTTTTTGTTCTTGTTTTTCAAGTGACTCGCGTGTCTTTTCGCAAAGGCCTCAACAGGAAACTTGCATGCTCTCCCCCACCCCCCTTCCCCCCTCTTTTCATTGCATATGATATCCCCTTCCTTTCTGCTCTAGCCTTTCCTTCTCTTTTCCTTTTCTTCTGTTCAATGCAGGAACTTTTGTATAAACGTTCCTGATCAGATTTTTCTTTAAAAAGTTCATGCTAGTATATCTTGGTGTCTTTTTTTTTCTTTTAAACGTCTTTATTCAAAATTATGCACAGTATCAAAACAAAACAAACAAACAAACAAACACTTATAGCGAATGAGTTTTTGCGCACGACATGAGATTAAAAAAGACAAGAGAGAGAGAGAGAGAGAGAGAGAGAGAGAGAGAGAGAGAGAGAGAGAGCAACGTGCTCTTTCAACATGCACGTGTTTCCACAATCCATTGATAATGATCTCAGACTAGGAAAAAAAAAAGGGAACGAAAATACAAACAAACAAAGAAATAGGACAGGAAAGTTGGGAGTGAAGGGTAGGGAAAGGGACTCGGGACATCGGTGGCTATACAGGCAATTTCAGTGTGGTAATGAAAGGAGATCACGTGTCCAGTGTTTAAAAATACACTGTTTTTTTTTTCTCGTTGACCTGAAACCATTCTTAGCGTAAGGCTACAAGGTGGATGTTGGAACATATCAGATATTTTGTTGTAAAGTGCTTGTGTTTACCAAAGAAGAAGAAGAGGAGAAGAAAGAAGAAGAAGAAGAAGAAGAAGAAAGAAAGAAGAAGAAGGAAGAAGAAAAAGAAAAGGAGAAGAAGAAGAAGAAGAAGAAAGGAAAAGAAGAAAGAAGAAGAAGAAAAAAGAAAGAAAGAAAGAAAAAGAAAGAAAGAAGAAAAGATGATGATAATATGGTGATGGACATGATGTTGATGGTGATGATGATGATGATGATGATGATGATGATGATGGATGATGACGATGATGATGACGACGACGACGATGGCTTTGCTGCTGCTGCTGCTTCTGCTGCTAATGATAATGATGACTGTGAGAGAGAATGAGAAAAATGAAATGTTTGAAGTATCGAAAACTAGAACAAAAGAGGATGAAGAGAACGAGGGGGTTGAGAAGGAATTGAGAAACAAGTGTTGGAGAGGGGTTGGTGGTGTGGAGAAGGGAAATGACGGGGGGGGGGGGGGGGGGGGGGGATGAAGAAACACACCATTGTTCTCTACAAATATGATCTCTGATTTGAAAGCATGTTCATTCCTCTCCAGACCCCCTTTCCTCAGCACCTTACTTCTTCCATCCACCATCACCCCCCCCCCCCCCCCCGCTCTCCTACCACCACCCCCGTCTATAAAAGTAAGGCGATGGACTTGTTCTGGATGTGGAGAAGATTGGAGGTACATCACCGAGCTGCCAACGGCCCACTGCATTCCCCTTTCCGTCTCTCTTCACCATGTAGTCATCAAGTCTCTATAGTATCCAGCTAAAAGCACGCAACTGCACCCAGTATTCCCTGACATGTATTGTATCGTTGATGAAAGAACGCACTGTAGTTGACGTTTTCGTGCACACATACGACGTCAAATTATCAAGGAATAAATCTACGTCTGATTTCCACATCTTTTCTCTTTGAAATCAACTTTGAACACCACGAGAAGACCGTGAAATATAAAGACAAGCTACAAGTTCAGTCAAGATCTGAGAAACTAAATGAGCACTCTCGGGATTTGCTGCAAGGATCCGTCGAGCGGGTTTGATCCGAATCTGCGGCCCTGAAGACGATGCCAGTGGTGTGGATTGCGATTTACTTCTTGATTTATAACCTTTCCTTTTTGATTCTCTTCTTGTGTTCATATATTTTATTCTTCTCTGTAACACACGTACGTAATTACAGGACAAGCTACGAACTGCGGCTGTAATATTCAAGATCTGTGTCTATCGATCTACACACACACACACACACACACACACACACACACACACACACACACACACATATATATATATATATATATATATATATATATATAAATATAAATATATATATAATATATATATTTATATATATATACATGTATACATATATATGTATATGACTATCTATATCTATTTGAATTTCTATATCTAATAAATGCATATGTGCATACGTGTGTATATGTACATTTTTGCGTCTTCTATTTGAAATAGCAACGCTAAAAGTCTCCTTCCATTGCCTTTGACACATGTGTAATAAGAAGCATCTGAACGCACCATAAACACTTGCTTGTTGCCGTTCAAATCTTGACATTTTCTGTAAAGCTGTATGCGACTGCAAACTGGAAAAAAAAATGATTTACAATAAGATTCAAAAGGAATACACAAAACTTGTGCAGGGAGAGGCAGTGTAACTTCTAGTGCATTAGTAACGAACAGCACGCATGATCTAAATGAAATGGGGGTGGAGGTGGTGATGGGGGTATAAAACATAATGAAAACAATTGTAAGATCTAATTCAAACATTTTCCATTTTTTGTTGTTTGGAACAGATAAGTTTACTCAATGTGTACAGGAAGCAGGCGGCTATCAGGCTTCACGCTTGAATATGGAGAAGATAGAGGTATTTACCCAGCTGCCAACAGTCCATTACATTCCTTTTTGTAACATCCATTAACTTTTGATACCGAGCATGCATACACAGAGGCAATTCAGAGAAAGTATTGAAGAAGAAGAAGAAGAAGGAGAAGAGAAGAAGAAAGAAGAAGAAGAAGAAGAAGAAGAAGAAGATGATGATGATGATGATGATGATGATGATGATGATGATGATGATGATGAGAGTAGCAATAGAAGAAAGAGAGAAGTAAGCAATAGAAGAAGAAGAAGAAGAAAGAAGAAGAAGAAGAAGAAGAAGAAGAAGAAGAAGAGGAGGAGAGGAGGAGGAGGAGGAGGAGGAGAAGCAGAAGAAGACAAAAGAAGATGATGGATTGCACTTGATTTTTCAGTGCATGTTTTCATACGAGATGATTTTGATACTTTTTTTTGATAGTAATAAAATGTAAAGAAGAAGAAGAAGAAGAAGAAGGCGATGATGATGATGGTGATGATGATGGTGATGATGATGATGATGATGATTGCGTTTTTCATTTCTTCTTAGCTTCTGTGCCCTTGTTCCTCAAGTCCAGTCCTCTCCCTGAGCCCTCTCCCTTACCACTCCTTCCCACCACTCCCATCCTCTCATACCTGTGTCCTCAACTCACTCCCTTTCCCTTCATTTCACACTCTTCACCCTCCAATCCGGATATCTGTATTTCGCCATGTCTTACATGTGTTTGTTGCCCAGGGTAGATCTGGGAGTTACTGCCAGCCTGTTTTTTATTTGCTTCTGAAGTTTAATTATTCTCCATTTTTGAAACATAAATAGCGTTTTTTTTTTTCTCGTACCCCTAAACCTAAACACCTGACCTCCCGGCACGAAACTAGTTTCAACTCGTATGGGCCATTTCACCGATAGAGGTGGAAAAACGTAGTGGGGGTAAGGCGGATACATCTTAAAAAAAAAATGCGTTGTTAACACTCCAAAATTTCATCTGGTGGTATTTACTAAATTAATCTTAAATAAATGTCAGCGAACCGCCCAGAGAAACGTGGACACACGAGTCACAAGACAAAACAGAGAACGCGTTTCGTCCTCTTAGGTCTTCATCAGATGAAACAAATATGAAAAAAATAACGAAAATGCACTTAACTTTGATCGCTTCAGATTCGTTATTTTTTCATTTTTGTTTCACCTGATGAAGACCTAAGAGGTCGAAACGCGTTGTGTGTTTGTCTTGTGACTCGTTTGTCCATGTTTCTCTGGGGGTTCGCTGATATTTATTTAAGATTTTGTTAGATTTCCGCCTGCAGTCGTTTCACTTTGCAACTAGATTTACTAAATCAGTCAAAAGATTTGTTAGGCAGCAGAAAAAGATTAATTTGAACTTGTTTCAGTCATTTTCTACTTTGTCATCATCATCATCATCATCATCATCATCATCATCATCATCAACCACACGCATGGCTATTTGGTGCCTGACAGAAGAACAGAGCAGTGAAAACGCTCTTCCTCTCCCCACGTGGGCTCCGACTGGAATTTGCCTGGAGGAGCAGATCGTTCCAGCCCAATCTGCCTCTGCTTTTTTCATCAGCAGTGGGCAGATTACTAGCGCACGAGATCTCAATCCCCTCCCCCTCTCCCCCTCCCCCCTCCCCCCCCCCCCCCCCCCCCCCCCCCCGCCCCCCCCGTTCCCCTTTTCCCTTTATCCCTTTTATCTGTTATTTTTGCAGCGCTCCCGTAATTTCCGTTGCAGAAATAACGTTATCGGCTCTGTCAACGTAATGACCCTGATCCAGATCCAGGAAAATGTGAATGAGCGGATAACAAAAACTTTGAAACAATTTTCTCGCAAATGGCCTCCAGCACAGTAACCCCATTCAAGTGGCCAGACGTCCATGTTTGTTGTCTTAGCTCATTCATTCTGGTAGCAATTAATGAAGATTTCCTTTGGAAGCCTCAAACGCTGCATATCCTCTCTTACACTAAAAGGTGCAGCACGTAGCCTTTGGATAAGCCATCGTTTAAAACTAATTCCTCGTACAATTCAGCCCTTCAGGCACACACTGAGCCTGATTCGTAAGCGCTTCTAATGTTTTAGTTGTTTTTATCTTGACCGTCCTTGTTTTGAAGTGTGTTAGACAATAGCGTAGAACACACAAGCATTTCTGAGGGTCAGGTATATTCGTGACTAACGGACTTATTTATTTAGCCCTAGTTCAAGGACATAATCTTCTTTTCACATTGTTTCTGACAGCACCACGGGCGCTTTGCATATGATCAATTGGCTGTTTTTTACTACATTACGTGTGCCTTTTTGCTGACTTCTAACCATCTACTGGATGACGCAGACCGTGCCAGAGTGAATATACTGTGACCTCTATCAACATCTCCCTCCAGA
>JADBJO010003802.1:20000-22500 GCA_016801955.1 Conus betulinus
TGTGTACGCGTGCACGCACGTGTGTGGGTGTGAGTGGGCGTGTGTTTCATTAAGTTATTGGCTGTTCTATTTTTTCCCTTATATTTATAGCAAGAACAACAGGTATACTCCACTTCACATACTACATCCCGATTTCATTCTCTTCATTTTTTTTAATGTTCTTTTTCTTGTTGATCCATTTGTTCTGCTGCTCTTATTGTTGTTGTTGTTGTTGTTGTTGTTGTTGTTGTTTGTGTTGTTGTTGTTGTTGTTGTTCTTCTTTCTTCTTCTTCTTCTTCTTCTTTTTTGTTGGTCCTCCTCCTCCTCCTCCTCTTCCTTCCTCCTTCTCCTCCTCCTTTGTTTCCTCCTCCTCCTCCTCCTCTCCTCCTCTTCCTCCTCCTCCTTCTCCTCCTCCTTTGTTTCCTCCTCCTCCTGCTCCTCCTGCTGCTCTGCTCCTCCTTCTCCTCCTCCTTCTTCTTCTCCTCCTACTCGTCCGTCCCCCTCCTCCTCCCCCTCCTCTTCATGCAGTCGTGTCTTGTTATATATGTTGGTTATGGTCTTTTCCTTTTTTTTTCTTCTTTTCCCCAGCATCCACTTTTTTGTTTGTTTTCTCTTTTTCAAAATGTGTATTCTTGTTCTTCTGCGGATATCCCATTTGAGGAGCACTGTTCTGTGCATATATTTATGCCTATCATTGTGGCCTTGGACGTTCACACAGTTGTTGAAAATTCGTCTTTCTTTTTTTCTTCTCTTTCTTCCTCTGCTCTCTCCTTCCTGCTTGCTTCTCTCTCTCTGTTTATTTTTTTTTTTTTATCTATCCTTCTTTCTTTCTTTTTTTTCTGTCTGTCTCTCTTATTGTTTCGTTTTCATTTTTTCTTCTTGTTTCTTGTTCTTGTTTTTGTTTCCCTTGTTCTTATTATTGTTCTTCTTGTTCATCTTGTTCTTGTTCTTGTCCTTGTTCTTGTTTCTGTTCTTGTTCTTGTTGTTTGTTGTTTGTTGTTGTTGTTGTTCTTCTTCTTCTTCTTCTGCTGCTGCTGCTGCTGCTACTGCTCTTCCTCCGCCTCCTCTGCCTTTCTTCCTCCTCTTTATCGTTTTCGTCTCCTGTTTGCACCTCTGTTTCTTTCTTATTCTTGCTTGTTCTCTTGGTTTGTGTTGCACCTATGTCTTTTCTTCTGTTTCTCCTCTCAGTCTTGGTGCGTCCCCCCCCCCCCCCCCCCCCCCACCATGAACATGACTTCATTCCTCCGACTGTTTTCCTCATCCTGCTAACCACTTCTCCTGTTCTTCCTTGTCTTCTTCACACACACCCTCCCCCCTTTTGTCATCTTCTTCCTTTTTTTTTTTTAAGCAACTCATTCTTCTCATCTTCATCATAATTTTCGAAATAATTCCAATTGCGACTCTGTCATACGAGATCGGTATCTTGTCTTTCGGAGAACTCATCCCTGCTAAGCTCTGTTGTCCATCACCGTCTATTCGGTGATTCAGCTCATTTCTCCCGTCTCTCTCTCACCTTCTCTGTCGTGAACATCTGTATCCTGTCATTCCACAAACTCAACCCTGCTAAGCCCTGTCCATCATCTCTTCATCACTGATCCAGCCTATTTCTCCTGTCTTTGACCTTTGGCTGTCACACAAGAAGAAGTCTCCTGGTGAAGTTTAACACTGACTGGCATAAGTATAAAGAATTAACTGAAAGTGAAGGAATGTTAACACAAAAACGTACGCTTCATTTAGAAAAAAAAGGAAAAAAAAAAAGAAATATACAAGCCAGTTAATAGTATGTAAACGTCTGCGTATTCATTAGAAATAAATTCGTGAAAACTCTAGGATACCATTGATATATAATGAAATATATTTGTTAATAGAAATGGCTGGCAACTGTTCATATCCTTCTTTTGTGTGTGTATTTGTGTTTTTGATTTCTTTCATTTTTTTTTTTACGAGTTCTCATTATTCTTTCTAGAGTTTAGTTATGCCTTCATTATCCCATCATTTAGTTTATTTGTGAAATATTGAAATTACATGTACAGAAGCTTGAATTGGTAATAAAACTTAAAAAAAAAGAAGAAAAGTTTCCTCCTTCATCAGCAGCCCGGAAGGCCAGGACGTCTGGCACCTTTCAGATATTTAGCCGTTTACCAGAGATGCGTCGGAAATAAGATTGTGTATCTCCCTTGTGGCAGCAATGTGTCTTACACAATTGCAAAGCCGACAATGTGTGTAGTCACCCTTTAGCTGACAGGCTCTTGGTCTCTATAGTCTGATTTGTCTGCTTCTGATATGCGTTCAAACACCATTAGAGCACTTAATAATGAAGTTGTTCGTAACAGTGTCGGGGGTTCACAGAAGCTTCGTATGGTGACTGTAATTTTTTTTTTTTTTTTATGAGGTATGAGCGTTATCTGTCCGTTCTTGAAAGCTGAACCAACGTCCTCTGAATCTTAGATAGCACTATCTTACTTATCACGAACTAAAACAATAGAACATTAGCAGTTACCCCCCACGTCCTCCTCCTCCT
>JADBJO010003802.1:42500-47500 GCA_016801955.1 Conus betulinus
TGTGTGTGTGTGTGTGTGTGTGTGTGTGTGTTTTCTTTTCCTTTCTTTTTTTTTTTTCTTAGAAAGGTCTGTATTCAAAATTATGCAGAATATTACAAGAACACAAAAGTAAATGTATGATTCATGATGAAGGCGTTTCCATACAAACGAAAGATAAAAAAAAAAACACACAGAGAGAGAGAGAGAGCGAGAGAGAGAGAGAGAGAGAGAGAGAGAGAGAGAGAGAGAGAGAGACGGAGAGAGAGAGAGAGAAGCGAGCGAGCCGTTCAAAACGTAGCAACATGTGGCTTGCAGTACACATTCTGGCCGTATAAGGGGTTTCGAACACATGTCGTTATAAGGGGAGAGCGAGCTTTAAGGAGAGCGAGCTTTATAGATTAGAGAGAGAGAGAGAGAGAGAGAGAGAGAAGAGAGAGAGAGGAGAGAGAGAGAGAGAGGTCTCCCTTGAAATCCCCTGTGTACCCACCCAATCGAACGATGATGATCCTGGAGCTGAAAAAAAGGAACACACACACACACACACACACACACACACGCGCGCGCGCGCGCGCGCACACGCACGCACACACACACGCGCACATGCGCACGCACGCACGCACGCACGCACACACACACATACACACACACACACACACACACACACGCACACAATAAAAACTGGTAAGGGAAGATGCAGACGAGATGGGTGTTGAGAGGGAAGGGCATGGGAAGCATGGCAGGGAAATGCTGGCAATACAGGCAGTGTTGGTTTTGTCATGAAGGTAGAAGTTTAATGCAATATTTTAAAAGTGTTTCTGTTTCAGAATATTCCATCTTTTGAAATGTATATGAGTGCATTTTACGGCAAAAAACTGCATTTTGAAAACGAAGGGCAATGTTTTTGTGGAAGAAACATGTTTCCTTGTTTGTTCTCAGTGAAAATTTTCAAGTCATCACATTTTCTGTTACTGTTCCTAATTGCTGTAGCCCAGAAAACTAATCGTGTAAGATTGGGACACTCATGATTCCATGTTGGGATTGATTCTTGTATTCGTAGTTGTTCTCGTAAAGGAAGACATAACCAACCGTAGATTTCGTCCTCGAACTGTCAAGGATTGGGAGTCATGCACAAACGAAGAGATGTATTTCATTATCTGAACCAAGAAAATCCAACCTAGTGCCTTAAAGATACTCATTTCAATAACAAATGGAAAAAACATGTAAAATCTGAATGTTTCTTTGCATCCTTTCGATCAAATGCAAGAGGAGTAGCTGTCTTTTTTTCTGAAAAAAAAAAACGATATTAAGATAAGAAATATTCTTTCTTATTTTAAAAAAGACAGTAATTTCATAATTATACCCTTCTGTACAATGGAAAGGGAATACTTACAGTTAATGTTTATAGTCCGAATAGAGACGATCAACTGTTTTTTTTTTTTTTTTAAGTGTTAAAAGATAAAGTCAAGTGGTATAACATTCACAATGTCATTGCAGTGGATGATTGGAACATTTGCGATGGATACGCATAGAGATTGTTGTAATCATAAACAAGTTATCAATCCTGAGACTAGAGAAGAACTACAGAAAATGACTGAGGAATGTAGGTTAACGATGTTTGGAGGAAAAAACAATCCAGAATACAGACGCGACACCCGGAGAAATCATCTCTTTTAAAGCAAAATAGACTCCATTATTTTCTAATGTCAGACGCGTTGTTCTGGTACTTTGGAAATACTGATATTCTTCCAGGATACCGTTCTGACCACTCAATGGTATATTAGACGTAAAGCTCGGCAAGAACAAAATGAATTCAAAATTAAAGAGAAATGAACTCTTATTTGATTAGGGACAAATGGTACGGAGAAGAAATAAATTCGGAAATTTTCGACATTTTTGAATGAATACGCAGCTATTCACTACGACAGAACAATAACACAAGGACCGTCCCTAAATCTGATATAGAGTTACACAAATCTCCGATAAACTTTTCATTGATTTTCTATGCAAAGGAAAGTATGTGCGCAAAAAATTGCCTGTGCTATTATGAACAAGAAAATGAGAAACCATGAAAACAAACTTGTAATAGATACTGAAACATCAGAAAATATAGAAAATAAAAATGAAAAAAGAAATTGCAATGCTTAAGAATTGATTAAAGAACTTGAAGCCAAACGAGAAAGGAGAACGGAAGGCGTATTGTTGAGATCAAAAGCCAGATGGATTGCAGAGGAATAGAACGTTTTGAAATATATCTGTAATCTTTAGAAAATAAATTACATTAGCAAATAGATAACACGATTAGTAACTAAAGATAGAAAATCCGCTGAAAAACGAGAAAGCTATTAGGAAGGAAGTTAACCACTTTTATAAAACTAGTAGAAGGAAAGGAACGTAGAAGAATGTGAAGTATCAGATCTTATCAATAATGTTCCTAAACTATTGAAAGAAGAAGAGCAATTATTAGAAGGAAAGATTAAATGAGACAGGTCTGCATTAAACATATGTAGAACGGTAAAAGTCAAGAGACAGATGCATCTTGTGCAGAATTCTTTGAGTTTCTTTCTAAAGCAGATAGTGCCTTTTGTATTGAGAGCTTTAAACGAAGCACACAAGGATGGAGAACTGTGCACAACACAAAAAAAAAAGGATTGATCATTTAACTCCCAAAAGATGAGAAACCGAAAGACTATATTCAGAACTGGCGCACTATATATCTCCTGAATGTAGTCTATAAGATATTATCACCATGCATTTCAAACAGAATTTTTTTTTTTTTTTTTTTTTTACCACAGTTGATAAATAAAAACCAATCACGCTTTATGACCGACAGATATTCAGGCGACAATGTGAGATTAATATATGATTTAAATGCTTATTTAGATGCAAAGAATCTTCCAGGTCTACCGAAAAATCATTTTCGAAAAGCTTTTGATCTTTAGTTTGGAAGTTTATGTAAAGCAGTGAGAGAGGAGACGGGTTTGGAGAGAGTGTTTGTTGATGGACTGAAACATTTCACAAAAATATAAAGTCAACACTTACTGTTAATGGAAATATCTCCCAGTAGTTTCAGGTAGAGAGAGAACGCAGACAAGTCGACCCACTTTCCCCATATGTGTTTGTTCTGAATGCGGAAATTCGGGGCAACAATGATTTGGGAAAATGAAAATGAAGAGTTGTTGAGGACGCAACGGCTCTGGGGACGCATAATCTGGAGTAGTGGAATTGTAAAGGTATCACAGATGTTTTGTGTAGAGACTGATGATGCATTTCTTCATGTTTCCCCTTATTTCTTTTGTTTTTATGTTACCCCCCACACTTTTTTTAAAAAATTTCCCTTTCACTTCCTCTTGTCTTCATCATTCTTGTCCTCATTCCTTTGTCTCTTTTTTCCCTGTCTTCTTTTGCATCATCATCATCATTGCCATCATTATCGTAACCTTCTTCTTCTTCTTCTTCTTCTTCTTCTTCTTCTTCCTCCTCCTCCTCCTCCTCCTCTTCTCCTCTTCTCCTTCTTCTTCTTTTCTTCTTTTTCTTCCTCTTTTCCTCCTCCTCCTCTTCTTCTTCTTCTTCTTCTTCTTCTTCTCTTCTTTCTTCTTTCTTCTTCTTCTTCTTCTTCTTCAGTGCTTTCTCGAAACTGTCTCATGTGCATGGATGCACAAATGTGACGTCGTAAACGCACACCCTCGCTAATGGAAGCAAACCAGAGGAAGGAAGATGCAATTCCAATGGCAAGTGTGAAGTCTGGTTGTCAGCTGCTCAATATTTTTCGCTGAGATGAATATCTCCCGTTCCACTTCACACAAATGGAAAAGGCGCAGACACACCACAATGGGCTTTCAGCATCTTTCTTATTCCCACCCGCCCTCCTCTCAATTTCATGTATGTCATGAATATTTTTCTTACCAATGCTGCATAAGCTACATGTCTGTCTCTTCCTACACATATGCCTCAGACGTTCTGATTGAATCTTGCGCATATGCTCTGTTTTTTTTTTCCCCACTGTAAGTCATAGCTTGTCCTGTAATTCCGTGCATGTGTTAAAGGGAAAGACAAAGTATATGCCTGGCTTCCTTTATAAAACACTCAAATGAATTCTGTTTCGCTCTGTCTGCTAGATTCACGCCACCCCAAACTGTGAAAGAGGGAGAAAGAAACGGCTGTCCTCGAAACCATCATCAACTTCAAGTGTTGAGATTCAGACTGTTTCTCCCTCTTTCTCGTCGTCGTCGTCGTCGTCGTCGTCGTCGTCACCATCACCATCACCAAACCACCACCACCACCACCACCACCACCACCACCACCACCACATCATCATCATCATCATCATCATCATCATCTCATTCTCATCATCATCATCATCATATCATCATCATTACCATCATCATCATCGCCATCATCATTATCATCATCGTGATCACCATTATCATCGTCAGAAAAAAAAGTGAAAGAAGAAGAAGAAGAAGAAGAAGAAGGGAGGAGGAGGAGGGAGGAGGAGGAGAGGAGGAGGAGGAGGGCAGAGGAGGAGGAGGCAGAGGAGGAGGCAGAGGAGGAGGGAGGAGGAGGAGGAGGAGGAGGAGAAGAAGAAGAAGAAGAAGAAGAAGAGAGAAGAAGAAGAAGAAGAAGAAAATGAGAAGGAGAAGGGTGAAAATGATAGCAATGATGAATATGAAAAAGAAAGGATAAAAAAAAAAACACTACGAAGGAATGTGGACGAAAATGAAAGACGTAAGGAGATGAGGGCTCAGAAAACAGGAGAAACTTGTGTGGGTAGAAGGGAGAACAATGGGAGTGAGAGGAAAAGGAAGAAACACGCCATTGTTCTCTACACAAGTCATCTCTGATTCGCGTCGCCTTCAATTGCCCGTCCCCGGCACCCTTGCTTCCCCCCCCCCCTCCCCTCCTCCTGCCCACCCACTTCTTTCGAATGAAGACAGCCAATGTGTTCTGAGCGTTGACGCGATGAAGGCATACTACCTAGCTGTGTCGAACTATGACATTTCCCTTTGTGTCTTCCCTCTTTC
>JADBJO010003802.1:62500-70000 GCA_016801955.1 Conus betulinus
TAAATTAATTGACAGCTTCAGGGCGTTTGGTTCTGGGTTCTAGAGAACTGCTACTCACTGATTTCTTAAATGGTAAGATACTTTTTTGACAACTGTCAATGTTCACTTTGAGAAATCTGATGATAGCAGCTCAGTCTCATCACGTCTAATTTTGATTAGCTCTGACAAAGAGCACCTGCCTGAAAAAAAAATCTTATGCCCGTATCAAAAACTTGTCAAAGACTCACATCTGATTGTTTCTTGAAATCCACGTACAGTTATTGTCTTTCACCCAATCACTACCAACACCACTACAAAGTCCACTATCACTTCTATCACCATACCTAGAATCAGCATCATCATCACATGCATTTCCATGAATAACTACTAATTACTACATGAAGTATCATGAATTGCTCTTAACACATGCACATATAACACGCTAATAAAGTCAGTGGTACTATGACATCTAGCAATATTTATACAACTGTGATAATCCGACCTCAATTTTTGTAAGAAATAACAGCTACAGCTACAGAGAGAGAGAGAGAGAGAGAGAGAGAGAGAGAGAGAGAGAGAGAGAGAGAGAGAGAGAGAGAGAGAGAGAGAGAGAGAGAGAGGAGAGGAGAGAGAGGAGAGAGAGATGTTACTGTGAAGTGTGTTCGATCTGAGTCAGGCAATCTCGGTGTGAAGAAACAGTCGTCGGTCTGTCGCAGTATCTCGATCCATTCCTTAATCCGTCTCTCTTGCAGACTGTTGTCATCACAACGTGTCAGAGTCGGGTGGATCAGAAATTTAATTACACATACAGAATCATCTTGAAGCTAATACTTGTCTACTTGAGAGGAAAATGGTGCTATCTGATAAAGAAAGACTTGAACTTGATAACACTTTGGGAAAAAGAATATGGAGAGTGTACTGATTCCCCGAAGGGCGAGATAGGTCGAGGAAGGGAGAACAAAAAAAAAAAACAAATTGTGAATTTGAAAAGTGTAATTACATATACAAACATAGTATGAACCTGACGTTGAAAAATAGTTCTGTTTTAAGATATTGCAATGACATTGCCCAGAAAGTCAATCAGCTTTGCCTAAAGTTGTATTCCAAAAAACAAAGAATTTTGTGAAATTCTGGATCAAGTGGTCAACTTGCCAATACTCACTTAGAATCAGATAACTCTCTTTGTCGGGCACGTTTACTTTTGGAGGAGGCTGGTGGTGCTCTGAAATACACGTACATTATGAAAATTCTAGCAATTAAGATTTCGCAGCAGATTTTTTTCTCGCTGCAAATTGATCCATTCGCTGTCAGAACGTTTAACGACGAATGAGATAGAGATGAAGAATGTTTAATGCAGAAAAGGTGTTCAAAAAGGCAGCTACAAACTTGGTACCCTGCTTCACCTCAGACAGTGAAGCTACCATCCTTCTTCTTTTTCTTGTTCTTGTTCTTGTTCTTGTTTCTTGTTCTTGTTCTTCTCCTCCTCCTCCTCCTCCTCCTCCTCCTTCTTCTTCTTCTTTTCTTCTTCTTCTTCTTCTCCTCCTCCTCCTCCTCCTCCTTTCTCGTCTTCTTCTTCTTCTTCTTCTACTCCTCCCCTCCTCCTCCTTCCTTCTCCTCTCTCTCCTCCTCCTCCTTCTACTCTTCTCCTCTTCTCCTTCCTCCTCCTTCTTCCTCTTCTTCTTCTTCTTCTTCTTCTTCCTTCTACTTCTTCTTCTTCTTCTTCTTCTTCTTCTTCCTTCTTCTTCTTCTTTTCTTCCTCTTCTTCTTCTTCTTCTTCTTCTTTCTTAACTCTGCAAAGTTATTCATGCACAGCACCAGAATACTATTTTGTTTTCAATTTTCTCGGTTACGTGTCATGGCCTGCGTCTCTCCTAATCCTTACAGTTTCTTGAAGGCTTTTTTTTTTTCCAGGGAGACCATTGGATTCTGTTTTATGGCCTTATCAATGCAATCTTCCTTTCCTTCTGACTTTCTTTCAATTTCTTTGTCTCTGTCTCTGTCTCTGTCTCTCTCTGTCTGTCTCTCTGTCACTTTATTCTCTTTTCCTTTCTTCTTTTTATTCATGTCAGTACGGTTTTCTTTTTTTCGTTACTTTTTAGCCGATGTCAGCAGATCTTCATGGTCCGACATGCTGCTTGCTGTTTTGGTGCACATGCGCATTACTGATCTGATTATCATAGCTGAAGAATTGTATCCTGCTGTGAGACCTCCTTTCTTTGGGTAGATTTTATTTCCAGCTCAACTGTGAGGGCCCATAATTCACATAGATGCCGGGTGAGGGAACGCACTAACACACACACAGGAGCTTGATCCGCTATTTTATGAAGATATAGCTTCGATATGGACGGCGCTGATGCTCTTTGCTGCCCTTCAGGGGACTTCTCATTTGTGTACGTCATTTAGACAGGGACGTAGATGAATAAACGAATTTAGTACCCTGCTTAAATTCTTCCCAGTGCAGGCACAATATTTCACCCAATAATGGCTGTTTTTGTCCTTATAAATCAAGTTTACGAACTGAGTGCCCGCAGACGGGAACTGAACCAAGAATAAGGCTATTGAGTTATGCGAAGTTGGCTTTAAAATGAATAGAATAAGTAGATTCTATCATAAAAAAGCAATTCATTCCAGCATTGTCAGTTTCTTCAGAAAAAACTAACAAACAAAGAACAACGTACTCAAACAACAAGTGACTTAACTATGAAGTTTCTTTCTAAAAACACACACACACACACACACACACACACACACACACACACACACACACACACACACACACACACACACACACACGCACGCACACACGCACGCACGCATGCACGCACCCACTCACGCACGCACCCACGCACGGACGCACACGCACACACACGCACGCACACACGCACACACACACACACACACACACACACACACACACACACACACACACACACACACACACACTTATGGAGAGAGCATTATGGAGATGCCACCAAGTGTGTTTATTCGAAGAATAGTGGAACGTCAATCCGAACGTGAACGGAGCAGTTGCCAGTCTGTCAAGCTTCCTCTGTGCTATTTGTCGTCCTCCATTTTTCCAGACTGTACTATTGGCGCAACGTGACGAAGATTTAGAGAAAAAACCAGAAGCCCAATTTTCGACACATCTTCGGGGGTGTGGGGGGCGGGGGGAAGTCTGAAAAGTTTTAGACTTCTTATATTGTGTCGACTTTGGAAAAAAAAAAAAAAAAAAAAAAAGAAAAGTAAAGAAAAAAACCCTTCTTCCACTCGTGCGTTTAAATATGCTGTTGTGGTGTCAAACTTATTGTTATTATTGCAGTTATTGTTACTGTTGCTTATTTCTCTGTTGTCTTCTTTATTACTTTTGTTATTATTGTTGATTATGTAATGATGACGACGACTGCGACGACAACGATTCTGCTGCTGCTGCTGCTGCTGATGATGATGATGATGATGATGACGACGACGACTACGACGACGACGGCGACGACGACAACGACTTCGCCGCCCTCGCCAGCCCCGCCGCCCGACCATGATGATGTTAGTGATGATAAAGATGGTGATGGCGATGATGTGACTGCTAGTATTGTAATGCTAATGCTGATAATGACCAACATGATGATGGTGCTCTCTAAGTTTCTAAGAACCCTGTACTGCTATAAAAATTGAAAATATGAATTCGACGTATAGCAATCACACGTGAAGCGACCATATCAAGCTTTCGTGCTTTTCCAGATCAGGCACAGTCATTAAGTGCACGAATGATGCTCATTCTTGGACTTTTGAAGCAGACATATTATACCAAAACAGAGCAAAGTTAAGTAGCGAAAATTGTTGGTAAACTCATTGTTGGCTCGGTCATTCTTCCTTGCATGCAGGAGAAATCACGATCTTATTTCGGGCGCATCTTGGGGTGACTAGATAAATGTCAGAAAATGCCCGTGTTCTTGGCCCAGTCTGTTACTGAAGAATAAGAAGAAGTCTTTCCTTTTTTTTTTTTTTAGAGGAGCGAGACAGACATCCCACAGTAGGTTAATCATTAGGGAGAGAGTGATGGACAAGACTGCGAGAGAGGAGAGTGTAGTTGAAGATAAGAGTGTGCCGAAGTCTTAAGGCTTGCATATTTTTTTGAGCGATTAGAAGGGACGACAGAAAAAGGCACAAACATCCCACAGTAAATGTCAGAAAATGCCCGTGTTCTTGGCCCATACTGAAGGAGAAGAGAATGAGCTTTTTTTTTTTTTGTCAGAGCGAACAGACATCCCACAGAAAAAAATCATTAGGCTGAGAAGAAAAACAAAGGTGAGGAGCCGAAAATACAGGATCTTGCATCATACAGGTTGAAGAGAATGAAGAAGGTGAACGAACAGAAAAAAGGCAAAATAGAAGAAAAAGAAGGAAAGGAAGGAGGAGAAAGGAGAGCAAGAGCTTGTGGTCGAAGAGAAGATACAGGGTAGGAAAGAAGAAGAAACAGAAAGAGCGAGCAACGTTCTTGTCACACAGCAAAACTGAACCGACGAAAACCTATCAGGGCTGTGAAGACGAAAAAAGGAAAAGGAGGAAAAAAAGCCCAGAAAAATGTAGAAAAACAAAGAAAAAAAGCACAACAAAGAAGAAGAAGAGAAGAGAAGAAGAAGAAGAAGAAGAGAGAAAGAAGAAGAAGAAGAGAAGAGAAAAGAAGGAAGAAAGAGGAGGAGGGGAGGAGGAGGAGGAGGAGACTGAAACAGTCTGCAGCATCAGTAAAGCTGAAGCAGACTACAACATACACAACAGAATAACATACCAAAAGGTAACAACAGACAACTGAGTTCATGGCGACGCGTATTGATGAATGACACAAAATGGCCTACCCAATTTCAATAGGATATATGTTTTTTTCAACGCGATGACAGATATAACAGACAAACCAGTACTTAAAAAACTGCTCTCAGCTGAGAAAAAGAAGACGTTGACAAAGAAGAAGAAGAAGAAAGAAGAAGAAGAAGAAGAAGAAAGAAGAAGAAGAAGAAGAAGAAGAAGAAGAAGAAGAAGAAGAAGAAGAAGAAGAAGAAGAAGAAGAAGAGGAGGAGGGGAGGAGAAGGAGGAGGAGGAGGAGGAGGAGGAAATAAAAGAGGAAGAAGAAGAAGAAAAAGATGATCATGATCGTGACTATGACGACAACGACGAGGATGATGATGCTGAGGAGGAGGAGGAGGAGAAGGAGGGAGGAGATGCATGATTCAGAAAATACAAGCAGACCTAAGTACAGATACAAAACTCAACGGGGAAGGGAAAGGGCTCAGAGAGGAGGAACACCGAGGCAAAGAGGGAAGAAAAAAACACCTTCCACTGAGTTTATTTTCCAATTTGCCTCGCACGCTAGATAGAGATTGCTATGTCTGCAAACAAAAGCCATTCATCCGCAATGCTGTGAACTTTGAGCTTAGTTACATTAAGCAATCAAAGAAAAAAATGAACAAAAAGAAAAGAGACACACACACACACACACACACACACACACACACACACACACACACACACTCACGCGCGTGCGCGCACGCACGCACGCACGCAAGCACGCACGCACGCACGCACGCACGCACGCGCACACACACACACACACACACACACACACACACACACACACTCACACACACACACACACACACTCACTCACACATCCCAAAGAAAAATCAAACGAACAAATCTAATTCAAGGCCAATGTGACCTTTACATCACTATTCATCAATGCCACTAATGTCACTTATGTCTACATCAGTCTCATCATATCCAAACAAAATTATCACAAATGCAAACAGACAACCAAAGAATCAAAGAAACAAATTAACCCCCCCCAAACAACAACAACAACAACAACAACAAAACAAACAAACAACCCCTCCCCCAAAAAAAAAAACAAAAAAAAAAAAAAACAAAAAAAACACTAACAAACAAAACTGCACATAGGCTGTAATCACCTTCATAATTTAGCAATACATGATTCACAGCATATTTTTGTTCTTCCTAAAAGAAACAAAAAATAAAAAAGCAAATATCATAAAACGAATAAAATGAAATGCAAACCCCACTCAGTTATTGTCAGATTGCTGTTTATCACTAGGATACGAACACTAAAATAAATATGATTAAAAAAAAAATCATCTGGAACGTCTGGCAAAATGTCTGGAAGGTTCCAGGGGGTTAGCGTGATCAGTCATTGAAGGAGGAGGCTTCCTTTTTGTTTCTGCTAGTGTGACAGACAGCAGACATGAGCTGATCCAACAGGCGAGCAGACGGTGATTAGAGGGGAAAAGTCGCGTGCCAAAAGAGGAAAGGGGTGAAAGCTTGGCACTGATCGGAAGTCACATTCCTGATGATTTGGGGGAATGCGATGTGTGAGGAGGAGGAGGAGGAGGAGCAGGAGGAGAGCAGGAAGGAGGCAGGAGGGAGGAGGAGGAGGAGGAGCAGGAGGAGGACAAGGAGGGAGAAGGAGGAGGAGGAGGAGGAGGAGGAGGAGGAGGAGGAGGAGAAAAAGATGATGATGATGTTGATGATAATGATGGTCATGATCATGATGATGATTATGTTGATAATGACGATGACGATGACGATGATGACGACGACGACGACGACGACGATGACGATGACGATGACGATGACGATGAATGATGATGATAAATGTTGATGATGATGATGATGATGGTGATGATGATGATGATGATGATGAATTCACATTAATGATGATTTGGGGGGAACGTGAGTATAACGAGGGATGAACAAGAGGAGAAGAGAAAAGAGCACAAAAGGAGTAGAAAAAAACACAACATGATATTAAAAAAAAAGATTGATGGGGGAAAAACGGCAGGAGAAGACAACGAGGATGAGGAGGATGTGATTAAGAAAAAAAGAAGGAAAAGGAGTAAAGCAAACCACATGGGAAAGACGATAAGGAGGGGACGATTACATGACATGTTTTATTATTCAGCCCGGTGGACAAAGAAAGCCGCGTCAGAACTGAACTGAGGGAGGAAAGCAGCAGAAGAGAGGAGGAGGAAGAGATGGAGCAGGAGAAAGAGGAGGATAGACGAGCGGGAGGAGGGAAGAAGAAAGGAGGACAAGTATTCTCAGCGTTGAGCTAAAATGACATCCAAGGATCATTGAAAATGATTCCCAGATAGTAAATGTAGTCATTTTGATCGTAATTACAAAAAACAGGACAGCAGCAGAAACATCAAAATCAATATCACGAATTGCCCATACCACTACTAAAACAACAACAACAACATCAACAACA
The DNA here is from genome assembly GCA_016801955.1 of Conus betulinus. Classification (NCBI taxonomy): domain Eukaryota; kingdom Metazoa; phylum Mollusca; class Gastropoda; order Neogastropoda; family Conidae; genus Conus; species Conus betulinus. Next base: position 69,753 of record JADBJO010003802.1, read on the forward strand.
CAACAACAACAACCACAACAACACACAAAACGTCGGCAACAAAACGAACCTAAAAAACGGCAATTGAAACGGAGAAGGCATCCTTAATGCAGAAAAAAAAAGAAATGTTAACACTTATTAGTGTTTTGTAGGGAATAAAACCGACAACAACTGGTCTTTAACGAATTATCATGTTGCTTGTTGAGCGTGCTGGTTCCGAGACTAGGTTCTGCTCCTATGAGCCACAATGGACTGAAGACAGTAACAGT
>JADBJO010003802.1:90000-92500 GCA_016801955.1 Conus betulinus
CATCTAGCGCCGAATTTGATTAGATAAGTGATTGCTCGTTCTTCATTTTCGTTGTCCTCCGTGTTGTTTGTCTTGCCTGAAGAAGACCTAAGAGGTCGAAACGCTACGTGCTTTGTATTGTGGTTCGTTTGTTCATGTTTGGCGGATACAGCATTAAAAAAACTTTTCAAGATAGGTATAGATGTTAGCTCTAAAACCCCTAATTACACTTTTCACCCAGGCCCAAATCATTTCTCCACCCCGTTCCTGACACATTTCATCCTCAGATGGTTTTCTCGCCCGAGTATGTGGAATGTAGTGTCAAATCTTGCACAGACTAGCTACAATATCGCGATCAATACAAACCACTGCTGGATGCCAATATACGTTATGAACAGAATCACCGTGAACAAACGTATCGTGTAGCGGCAAACAGATGCAGAATCTCATGATCTTATCGCCATAACTCTCATCCTCGCAGATTGCCCTGAAGTAGAGGAAACACCTCTTGATTGCATTTGCTCTTTATTCAGGAAAGACAGGATGCTAAAGAACTAATTCGTAAATGAAGGATTTACTGTGTTAACATTTCACACTACGGTAAGGGGAGCAGCTGGGTCATGGATGGGTGTTTGATAACATGTCGAAAAGTGACCAGATCAATGCATAATCTGAGGACTCAAGATTGGAATCGTAATCATGCAAGCATGGATTTCTAATCAGATGCACTGAATATCAATAAACATGTATTCTAATGTCACAGTTTATATTAAAGCGCAACATCACTGCATATACGTTCATGATTTTCCCAGAGGATTTCCCGGTCAGTTTTTCAATCAAGAAGTTTCATTCAGGGTGAATGGAAATATTACAGAAACTTCGAGAGCAGTCTTATATGACTAGGCTTTCGTGAGGAGGGGCCATCTGATTGCCACAGGCTGAGTTCAAGAGGATGGAACCAACTAGCAAGAATAGCTCAGAGCCAAAGCCTACTAGTGACTTGATGGTAACGTCAGATACCTCACAGAGAGAGAGAGAGAGAGAGAGAGAGAGGAGAGAGAGAGAGAGAGAGAGAGAGAGAGAGAGAGAGACTAACTGATTTCAATGCTGCTTTAAACCCCGCTTGAGCTGCCGTCTGATTTATTGTCCATCTGAACTAAAGTACCCTATTTCGTTGAGTGCTGCAGTGAACCAGGTATCTTCTCTCTTCGACCTCTCCATACATTATCTTTCCTAAGCGCAACAGCCGCCTGTTCATTTCTCGGATGGCTGGTTGTTGAGAGACCCCTGGCATATAATGCCCGCATCACTTGGTTTGGTTACTGTAGCGATGTGACGGAGTATCACACGAAAAAACTGACGCTGTAGAAAAAAAAAAATGTCCACTGCGACCATACCTTTCTTTTTAAGACAAGCGGCAACATTTCACATGAAATAGAGACCTAGCAATGATATTTCACAAATTCTCAGTGAAAATGGGCCAGAGCATGAAATGTATTCAAAATCGATTTTGCTGCTAGATTTTACGTCACGCCTTCCATGAAAATGTGACCTCAATGAAACATGGAGGTGTGGTCAAACTGGTCGCCTACTCCCATATGAGAAATATCTCTTAAAACCAAATATGGGCACCTACTGTATGAAAAAGGGGTGGAGATGTATAAGCCACAGAGTATGGAGGTAAGAAAACGTGGAAAAAAACCTCCAATGACGGTTGATACAATAGATCATAAAATTAACGTTCCACAGACTTAGGGGCTCAAAAGCTGATGCAACATGTGCAGATCTAACGCGACATTAACACCTGGCCCAAATGGCTGCCATCTCCAGTGAAAATGGTACTGTGAGCATCACAGGCAACCACAGTGAAATAAGAAAAACAAAAAAAAAAAAAAACAACTCCTGTTGCCCAAGATGGACGATGACAGACCCATATGCTGCTTGAGAAGGATTTTCTTTTCACATTTTATCGCTTTCTTTTTCAATCCATTTCCCCCCCCCTCACATCCAACCCTAAGCTCCCTGGCCTGTCCTTTTTATTCATTCATGATGATGATGATGTAGATGATAATGGTTCTATCGTTGTAGTTATTATTGTTGCCGTTGTCATTGTTGTTACTTTTGGTCGTATTGCTGTTGTTGTTGTCGTCGTCGTCGTCGTCGTCGTTGTTGTTGTTATTGTCGTTGGTATTTACCTTGCAAAGTCATCGTTAATATAGGATACATTATCAGCCTGCACCTGTTTTTCCAATCATCCACATTCTCCGAAAGTTTCACTTGAAAAATTGATTTGGATCAGCAGACAATAAAAACAAAAAGCTGCCAGGAAACTCGTTTTTGTCTATAGAATCACGACGACTTCGACTCAGCTCCAGGTTCGCATTTATCATACGCGCAGATTAATTTCTCAGATTCTTCGTGCTATGAAATATTACCACGGGACACAGAGAGAGAGAGAGAGAGAGAGAGAGAGAGAGAGAGAGAGAGAGAGAGAGAGAGAGAGAGAGAGAGACAGACAGAC
>JADBJO010003802.1:102500-105000 GCA_016801955.1 Conus betulinus
TTGCTTCTTTCATTTCTCTTTTTTCTTCTTCTTCTTTCTTTCTTTCTCTCTTTTTTTTTTTTCTTTTTTTCTTTCTTTCTTTCTTTCTGCTTCCTTTCTTTCTTTCTTTCTGTCTTTTCTTTCGAGCGTCCTTTTTATCTTCGTTCCTATCTTTCTTCCTTCTTTCCTTTTTTTTTTTTGCTCCCCTTCTTCCTTCTTTCTTTTTTTTTTCTTTATGTCTTTCTGTCTCTTTCTGTTTGTCTGTCTTCCTTCCTTTCTTTCTCTCTTTTTCTGTGTTTTTTTCTTTGATTTTTTAAACTTAATTTTTCTCTGTTGTCTTCTCCTCATTTTGGGCCTGATGGGCCATCCTCAGACAGTTGGACTGTAACGAACATGACGTCACTGCTTGCTCATCCTTGCAACCCCCCATCTCACATTCTGCTGAGTAATCATCCATGCGATTGCCATGAAAGATCTGTCTCTTGTCCCCCAATGTCCCTCAAATTCCCTCAGTCCCGCAAGTTCATATTTAGTAAGCCCTGTCCGTCACTGTCTGTCTGTCTGTCTGTCTGTCTGTCTGTCTGTCTGTCTCTCTCTCTCTCTCTCTCTCTCTCTCTCTCTCTCTCTCTCTCTCTCTCTCTCCCCACTGATTTGGCTAATTTCTGATGTCTGTCACCTTTGGTTGTCACACACACAAAAACGTTTTTCTCTTCAATAACAGACCAGAGTCAGAACGTTGGCGCCTGCCAGACATTTAGGCTAGTCATCCGAGACGCGTTGGAAATAAGCATGTATATTTTTCTCCTGGCGGCAGCACCTAAAAAAAGCGCCTGAGGGATCGGCAGAGTCAGAATAGTGTTTGATCACCCTGTTGCCAGTAGATTCTTGCTCTTTGATTCTATTTTTTCCCCTTGCGGTGGCCAAGTGCCAGTGGGGATCGGCAGAGCCAGCGTAGTGTTCGGTCACCCTTTGCTAACAGACTTTTGCTCTCTTTAACTCTGATTCCCCTGTTTCGAAACACTAAAGCGCAAGATCCTGCGGTGTGATTATACGTGATATCTTTGCTGTGGTTACTTTATCAGAAAACACTGACTGACTGAAACCAATTTATTGTTAGATTAACTCAAGGTTGTACTGACAGGCGGAAAACACACACACACACACACACACACACACACACACACACACACACACACACACACACACACACACACACACACACACACACACACACACACACACACACACTCAACGTCAAGAGAAAAAGTTAAAACATTACTGATGAACTCAGACGTCAATATTATCACAACTGTGTAAAGTTTAGTGATGGGTACATGGGGGAAAACATACAAACAAGTCTCTTCCTCGTCTAAGGAGATTGGAAGCTTAATCCATAGATTTCGTTTGAACGCATTGAAAACAAAATATTGTCATAACGTTAAATGTATGTGTGGGGAAACCATAAGTATCAGTCATTTTCTAATCCAACGCCCAAGAGTAAGAGAACTCTTTACAAATTCGGGTATTGATGGTTACACGGATGGATCGACTTCTTTACCTTTACCACGTATTTTAAACAGTTCTTGTATTCTTGAGTCAGTTTGCAAATGTTTGTTAAGTAGCTCAATTCGCCTTTATCTTTAGATCTTATCTTACTCAGTTACATTTGTTTTGATTTAACGGAAGAGGGATAAAGGGGAGGGGGAGGAGGATTCATATTCTATCATGAACGTATTAATACACGCAATCACTTACATACTTCATTCACCCCCACACATAAAACTGTCTGAATCACTGTAGTGGAAGGACATTAAACCGACGACAACACACACACACACACACACACACACACACACACACACACACACACACACACACACACACACACACACACACTCACACACACACACACACACACACACACACACACACACACACACACACACACACACACACACACACACACACACACACACACACACACACACACACACACACACACACACACACACACACACACACACACACACACACACACACACACACACACACACACACACACACACACACACACACACACACACACACACACACACACACACACACACACACACTCACCACCACACACACACGCACATACACGCACACACACACACACGCAGCACGCACGCACACACAGACACACACACACACACACACAGACAGACAGACACACACACACACACACACACACACACACACACACACACACACACACACACACACACACACACACACACACACACACACACGCACACACGACATTTCCTTAGGTGACAGTAATCTTTATATGTGTGGACATCTATTTCATATTTGTTTTAAGTTTTCAAAATGAAACACGATCCAATGAATTTCGCATTCAAGTTGACACCATGAAATGTTAATCATCATCGGTAACAAAACCAAGATATTGGTCATCCCATCATCATCGTCTTCATCGTCAGGATCATGAGCATCGTCATTGTTATATCGTCATCATCAT
>JADBJO010003802.1:110000-115000 GCA_016801955.1 Conus betulinus
TTTAAGAATTTAATTTGCACCTATGAATTTAGTGCTGAAAATGAGAATCCCTGAAACCAAATTCATTATTCACTACGTAGTTAAAACACGTCTTTGCTGTAGCTATTCGTTTTGCCTATCTGATTTTCCAAATCAGTTCTAAATGTTCGTCTCGGAGAATACAAGTCCTAAGGGAAACAATGCAAGCTAACCATTCATGCCAGTACACCTGCGAATTTTTAAGATATAACAACAGCAGCAGCAAAAAACAACAACAATAACAACATGGGGGGGGGGGGGGGGGTGGTGATGGGAACTTTGGAATGAAAGAGAGGACGTTAAAATACAGAAATAAAATCCTTAACTAGCAATATATGGGGACTGTCAAAATCAACTTTTAGGACAGAAACTTTTTTTTTATCACCATCTGCTCAAGAAGGGAAAGAATCTTTTTTTAAGTGTTGGGGGTGGAGGGTGGGGGTGGGAGAGGGGGAGTCAGAAAAAGAAAATGGGCATGAAAACGAGGGCGCTGAACTTTGGGGGAAAAACTCTCCACTACACGCATATGAGGACTATCATTGTTCATCTTTGACACGGAACCATTTATATCATCCACTCAAAGTCACCAATCGTCCACAGTGTAAAAAATGTTATAGCTAACAATGGAGATAGAAGCAGTGATACAAGCGCTCCACTGGCTCTCATCTACAGACAAGTTTAAAACCCAACAAGCCATGGTACTGACTGACTCCATGAACCGCGTCAGAAGAGTGGAGAGAGTGGAATGGGAAGCCCTGCTTGGCATGAAGTGATCTGCAACATCTGATTTTAGCGATCTTATACCTTTTAGGACATGCAGATGTGAAAGGAAACGAGAGAGCAGACACATTGGCAGGCAAAGGCAACGATAAGGACAGGATTACAGCTTGACCGATCTGATGTGATAAAAAATTCTGATGAATCACCCCAACAAACGAGAACATTGCCACTGTACTATAGACCACGTTTAAGTATTGAACATCGAGAAAATGGCAACGCATCCAGGCTTAAAGGAAGAGTAAGAAACATCACCAACCAAACTCATGTTGGAATAATCCCAAGGCTAACACTGTGAAGACTCTTAGAGAATGGTGCAGATTGATACTGGGCCTTTTCCAATAACTGGCACAAATGATCAAACACACGCACGTGAAGCAAGCTGAGACATCGAACATCTCATGGACGCCATTGCAAACTGCAGACGTGTGCGCGCTGCTGTGTGTGGATCGGTGGGACGGTGCAGATCTGTAAAGTGTAGAGTCCATAGATGCAAATGTCTATGCGTGCGTGCGTGCGTGCGTATGTGTGTGTGTGTGTGTGTGTGTGTGTGTGTGTGTGTGTGTGTGTGTGTGTGTGTGTGTGTGTGTGTGTGTGTGTGTGTGTGTGTGTGTGTTCAATATCATCTCTCTCTCTCTCTCTCTCTCTCTCTCTCTCTCTCTCTCTCTCTCTCTCAAACACACACACACACACACACACACACACACACACACACACACACACACACACACACACACACACACACACACACAATTACCACCACTTTCGTTAAATACAAAGTTCAGAATTCTCTCGTAAACATGTATTAAATGACCTTTTCTCTCACGTCCCCAATACAGCACGGGATTAACCGGTGATATGACACTGCACTATTCTTTCATAATTAGTATCTTTACGTTCGGCATTAATTGGAATGCTGCAATGAAACCTCACCATTATTATCCCTCTAGACCAAAGTACCCTATTCTTTAGAGCGATTCTGTGAACCTGTGGTGGATTCTCTCTGACACGCTACCTACAGTAACTGTCATTCCCATTTACTGCCACTGAGAGGGCCTCTAAGAAGGTATCAGAATCAGACCACTTCCGTGGCTAACGAGGTCTGGTACTAGCTCCACTCACTGTTGGTCTGGCTTCGAGGCATCAAGTCACTAAAACTGTGCTGTCTTAACCACCGAATACCGATGGGTAAAATTCAGTTCGTCCCCCCTTCGCCTTTGACAGATTTCTTCGTGCATCATTCTTCTTACCTTCATCGACTGTCCGCTGCGAGTCATGCATTGCATTGCTTTTGTCATGCTTTCATGCTTTCATCTCTGCGCTTTCATCTCTGCGCTTTCATCTCTGTGCTTTCATCTCTCTCATCTCTGTGCTTTCATGTCTGTGCTTTCATCTCTCTGCTTTCATCTCTGTGCTTTGCTTTCATCTCTGTGCTTTTCATGTCTGTCTCTTTCATCTCTGTGCTTTCATCTCTGTGCTTTCATCTCTTCATGCTTTCATGTCTGTGCTTTCATCGCTGTGCTTTCATCTCCAACCCTATCTGAGAAAATGACGCGAAAGCTTCTCCCCCTTCGAACACATCTCTGTGCTTTATCTCGTCAAGACGAAAGGAACATGTCTTTCACACTGATCTTTCAACTGATTGTAGCAGATTCAGTCACGTTCCATAGCTCCAGATCTTTTCCATCATGAGGTCGTCTTTGTTCTTAAAGTTTTACCCCCAAAACCTTGCAGGTTGTAAATGAGCGATAACAATCATATCTTACGCCAAAACTGCGTGAGGCATGTTCCTGTATATTGCATAAATAGTACAGCACAAGCGCGCAAACACACGCACACACACAAGCACGCACGCACGCACGCATGCACCCTCGAATGCACGGATGTATGCACGCCCCAGAGCACATCCTCAAGCACATACATACACGCACTACAAGTATACTAACACACACGCACACGCAAGCACAAACACACACATTCTAGCGCGCTTGCGCTCACGAGAGAGAGAGAGAGAGAGAGAGAGAGAGAGAGAGAGAGAGAGAGAGAGAGAGAGAGAGAGAGAGAGAGAGAGAGAGAGAGAGCGAACGCGAATTCACATCGTGATGATATCGATTTTTTTCAAGCTGTGCAATACACGTATAAGAAAAAGAAATAAAAGTACAGCTTTATCGTGCTGTGTGAGATAAATTCAAATCAAAAACAAAACGGATAACGAGAATCCAATACAACGTTGCAATGCTGCCACATATGCAATAGATGGAAGAATCAGAGGGCAAAGGGGAAGGATTGAGAGTAGTAAGGGGCGAGGCGGGTGGAGGAATCAGGGAAGAAGAGCGGCTAGGGGGGGGGGGGGGGGGGGGGTTAAGTTGGAGAGCGTAGCGTGACAGTTATTACCACAAGCAAGGACAGGAGGCCGTAGAATTAAAAGAAATTGTAAACGTTGCATTTTGCCTTAGTGTCAGACTAATGGATACCGACCATAAAAGAAGCATTTAGAACTTGAACTCTCGTTTTGCAATCCTTCTGGCTATGAAGCAGCGTATTTAGAGGTAAGCGTACAAAAGGGTTAGTGGGGTAGGTGGGGGATGCCGGGATGAGGGTAGGGTTATTGGTAGAAAATTAATTATTGGGAGAAAATTAAGGAATGAGAATAAAGCATTTTACGGAAATGGGGAGCAAGTTTCTGTGTGATAAAATGTTTGTTATTTTTTTATTTCATATCTCGACGATTTGTTCAAGAAATGGCTTCAACTGCCCATGGCGACAAACTTTAAAACTTTAATTTCGTTTGTCTGATGCAGGTTCATGAGAAATTTGAGCGACGTTCAAATACACACAAAAAAAAATATAGACTGAAAGAATGTCAAAAATGGGAAGAAGAAAAAAAATACTAAAATATGGAATTAACTAGTTGAAAAAAAGAAGAGTCTAGAAAAGGGAACGAGAGAGAGAGAGAGAGAGAGAGAGGAGAGAGAGAGAGAGAGAGAGAGAGAGAGAGAGAGAGAGAGAGAGAGAGAGAGCATATCAATTCACATCGCGATACATCCAATGTTTTAAAGATGCTCCATGCGCATAAAGCAAAACGAAACAAAAGCACACTGTTATCGTCCTATGTGACATAAATTCAAAATTATAAAGCAAAAACAAACATTTCAGGGATAACGAGGATCCAATACAACAATGCAATGCTGCTGTTGCATATGTAAGAATCAGAGGGGAAAGTGGAAAGGTGGACAGTGGTGTGGGGGTAGAGGAATAGGGAAGGAGGTGGAGTAGAGAGGCTGAGGGTGAAGCTGGAGAGAGCGTGGCGTGACAGTTATTACTGTAATTACCACAGACAAGGCGAGGAAGCCGTACACTTAAAAGAAATTGTCAGCGTTGCATTTTGCCTTAGTGTCAGACTAATGGATGCCGATCATAAAAGAAGCATTTAGAACTTGAAATCGTTTCGCAGTCCCTCTGATTATGAAGCAGCGTGTTTCGGGGTAGGGGTGCAGAAGGGTTAGTGGGGTAGGTAGGGGATGCAGGGATGAGGGTAGGGTTGTTGGGGAAAAAAATGAAGCAATTAGATTAAAAATCATTTCACAGAAATGGAACAGGCTTCTGTGAGATGAAATCTGTTATTTTTTATTTCATGTCTCGACGGTTTGAATAAGAAATGGCTTCAACTGCCCTTAGCGACAACTTTAAAACTTTCCCCCTTCTCTCTGACGCACATCCATGTGCAATTTGAGCGACTTTCAAACTCACACACACACACAAGGACGTCAAGTGGAAAAAATGTCAAAAATGGAAAGAAAGAAAGATACTAAAACAAAGAACTCACTAATTAAAAGACGAAAAGTCTAGAAAAGGGGAAAAAACAAAGAAATTACTCGTTAACACAAAAATAATATGTAAATAAAAAATAAGAGAGAGAGAGAGAGAGAGAGAGAGAGAGAGAGAGAGAGAGAGATTAAACAAAACAAAATCAAAATTTAGAAAGAGCGGGGGTTAGTTGCCGCCAAGGACATTGACAAAGCACAGGACAAGACACGATGCATTTCGACCTCTTGGGTCTTCTTCAAGCAAAACAAAATAGATAACATTTAACATTTAGGACAGTACAAACAAAGAACGAAGATAGACTTACTTCATGTCCATGTGGTGTGCTGTGAAGAATGGCCGCCATTCTCTCCCATAATCCCCTCTGTCATTTCCTTCTG
>JADBJO010003802.1:120000-125000 GCA_016801955.1 Conus betulinus
AACTTTTTTTTTTTGTCAGAGTTGATTCAATCAGTCTTGGGTTAGCTTGTATGCCTTATGAACCTTGGAACTATCTTCCGTAACACATAATCAATGTTAAACCTGTATTACTCAAACGTTTCAGTCAGGTTGCTGTCAACCATGGAGCGTCAGTTGTATTTTGCTTGTCCACCGACACTATATAGCAGGTAGTCACTTCGTTTATTCTCCCTCACATTGCCTATTGTAACTTTGTCTTTTCGAGGTTACATGTAGGTTATCTGTTTATTCCGTTTAGCAAGTGCCTCCGGTGCCTACTCCTATCACGTAGGATACAATAATATATGCTATAAGCACATTTACAATTCTGCCTCTTTAACTCTGTAATTGTAATTGTCTTCACTTCTACACCCATCCCCTTCTCTAATTCACGTCATTTCCGTTCCCTGGTCCGATTTCCGGATTGTGATCTGCCGTACTTCCTGTGCGTCTGGCTAACGTACCGAGAACGTGATTTGGTTTGGACAAAAACCAACAGATTGAATCTTTCAAAATTAATGTCAAAATCATTTTTTCCTGCCTGATTTCTTTCCTGCATCTACTTTTTTTTCTCCTTGAATGACGTCTGTGCCTTAAGCTGATGCTTTGAAATCATTGCATACATGTGTGTGGATGACGTTAGCAAGTGCATTTGAACTGCTCTTCTTGTGCAAGCTAAAGTGCTACATCCATTCTGTGATCGTTAGATACTCTGACGTTGCGTGTGCACGCGCGGCGAGAATCCTATCGTTATTTAGTGAATAAAAGTACATGGGTAGTTTTTCTGGTAAAAGAGTGTGTGTGTGTGTGTGTGTGTGTGTGTGTGTGTGTGTGTGTGTGTGTGTGTGTGTGTGTGTGTGTGTGTGTGTGTGTGTGTGTGTGTGTGCGCGCGCGCGCGCGCGCGCTACAGAGAGAGAGAGTGAAAAGAGAGAGAGAATAAGAGATAAAGGGGGAGGGGGAACACACATGGGGGAGTGAGACAGAAACAGAGTTAAAGCAAAAGACTGACGAAAAGTGAAACAGTTCGGCAAACAGGTAGAGATATAGGGAGATAACACTTCTCGCAGTGACACAGAGTTGAGCACAGAGAAATATACCTTTAATGGATTGGCAGTCAATCGCCCAGAACCAGTTCATTTATTCAGTGCTTACTTGCACAGCAGAAACGTAAAGAAGGAAACTTTACAGTAATACCATAACAACTGCCCTTTCTCTCTTCCCTGTCAGAATGTAACGACAATACACGGTAAATAAGGCACGCTTAAACACACAACAAACAAACTAATTCAAAACAATACTGGGACAAGTGTGTGTATGAGAACCAACTACTGAAGAAAGGTATGGTCCACTTTGAGGAATGAAAGAGCGGAAAGTGAACTTATCAAAATTGAAGTGCACGGCCTTATGTGTAACAAACCGTTGAACCGGAATGCTCTTCAACACGTAATGCCCTCTTAGCTGCAAAAGAGCTATGCATATGAATGGACGCTAACAGCAAAACTGCATGAGAGGCATAAGCATGAAAGAGTCTCAAATCGCTGTCGATGCACGCCACATGATTTTCAGAGACCAAACAAGGTGTTTCCCCAGTCTGTTTTAAGACCAGGTCCTAGCATGCTGGGATATCTTTAAGAACATAGCGGCGCTTACTGTGGTGGCGGCTGAGTATGAGATTTAAAAAAAGTGGACTCTGAGATTTACATTACAAAGAACGAGAGCAGGAAGAGCTGTTTGACAATGTTATATGTATGGTGAAATTATTGACAAATTTTTGTGCATGCATGCATGAGGCTGCCAAGGAAGGATGAACTATCATCTTGTACTTTCAGTCTGAGTACTCCCACAATTCACTACAATCGCGGATTTTTTTTTTCAAAATACATTCCGAGTTTAGTCAAGGTGAAGGCTGTTTGGCATACGAAAGTCAACTGAATTTGATACAGAGTGTGCAGACCAATGAAACTGACTTGAATGAACATTAGAATTAATGTTATACTTGAGACCAATGAAACTGAGAGAATCTGAGTGGACTCCCCAAACTCACAAAACCATGTAGAGTAATGAGACTGAAAGTAAATGGAATTTTAAATAGAATGCAGTCCGAGACCTAAGAGATTGTTAACGCACATGAACTCCGAAATTAATGCAGTTTGTAGCACAATGACGCCATGTAAACTGAAACCCTGTAAACCATGTAAATGTAGCGTAGCTTTTCGTAAGACAAACACCAAACATGAATAAACGTCAGTTTCGTACATTAAGATCATTACCATGAATGTTGTCTTTCAAAGAATAAGACTATAATCTTAAAACGGATCCAAAATTCAGCGCCACATTTTTGTTTACTGTTTGGCATAGCATGGTCACTAATGTTTTCACGAGAACATGAAGAATACTCTCTCTGAATCTTTGACACACATTACATCTCGGGTTTACATTGACGGGAATCGGAAGACTGCGCTTTCCACATGGTAAACTCAGATTACTTCAATGTTAAAAAAAAATGAGCGTTTCTCTAACTGTTCCGCATATCACAGCCCAAGTTACTTCCAGGGGAAAAGAGGGAAGTCGTTTCCAAAGCTGCTCAACACAGTACAGCCTAGATTATTTCTGTGAGACGTGGTGCAGTTTTGTCTTCCTGAATCTTTAACAAAGTAGAACTCAGCATGGGATTAAAGGGGTTGCTTAAACTCTTCGATATGATTTCAATCCTGATCATTTCCCTGTAGGGAGTTGATTATACTTCAGCTGCTGAGTAATCTATTATATTTTACGTGTTCACAAATTTGTTTTGTTACATTGTACACCAGCAGCTCTTGCCTGCTTTTGTTTATTTTGTTTGTTAGTTTGTCTGTTGTTTGTTTTTTTGGAACAAGAGGACCTTTCCACATTGTTTAAGACAGGCGTAACTCCAAGTCGTTGTCCATGGGATTTCAAATCCTCTAAGAACAGGTTGCAAACGATGAACATTCTGACACCTCGTCACTGCTGCATTGCAGATCGGTGCATTGTCATTCTGCAGAGTATCGTCACAGACAGCTTGACTGCGACGGCAGGGCTGGAAATCCTGTCTCACCAGACAGCCGTGAAGCGCCCGATTGCGTTTGTGTGGGTTACAGGAGAGACCAACAGTCAAACAGTATACAGGATACTGAAGAGGGATGCTTCTTGGACCGATTCCAGTGTGCCGGCAGATGAGGCGATGGAACTCCTGTTCCAAAGATGTCCTCAACATGCACTGAAACAGTGAACATCGTGAACATGGGTTTCGCTTACGATGTGTTTGTGTGGTCACTGGCAGGAACAAGGGGGAAGATTATCTCCTTGGAGCGTGTGGTATGTACATGCCAAGACGAACGGCTTTGATAGTTTTGGTCTGTAAGAAGACCGACCGGGGCATTAATACTCTTGCACAGACCTAGAGAAAGCTTATTGATCATGACTTGTTATCACAGTGTAAAAAAAAAAAACCCAGAGGACTGGAGTGATGGTGATGATTTCCTGGGGCTGGCACGGAAGTGGATGGCGAATTGTTTTCTGTGTTACTCATGTCCTCTGACGGAATCTTCCATGAATCGCTCTCTATGGCGTCACTGGGTCCACGCCGACACCAATTTCGCAACAAAATCCTAAACAAATACACATAACTACATTTGACAGTCCATACTGTCTGTCCATCAATAATACTGGCCCCAGAACAGTGCTCTCTCTCTCTCTCTTCTACTCAAATGGTATCTTTTTCTTCGTTTGATTCATGCTTGTTTGTTTTCCATCTTAGATCTTTAAAAACATTCTTAAAGAGGTTTATCAACAACACAAGTCCACATTCAATGGCTGCAGTGCTTAAAGGAATTGCGCACAGTGAATAGAATCGAGACTCGTCGCAGCTCAGGGGGATTTTACACACGGTTGCTCGCTCTTGCTCCGCGGTGTAGCAAATCAACACTGTTTATTTTCAACGATATTCCAGCCTTGTAGTTAATTCACAGGACAGAACAAAATGAAATAGACCCCTACCTTTTGACGAGGGAGTTATTGAAAAAAAACACATGCACATTACACACGTAAGCAACAGTATATCCTATTCAAAGAATATTAAACGTTTTAAAACTATCAAACCTATCAAAAACGTCAGGGTATAAAACTCAACGGTTTATCTGTGGGTATCAAGTGCTTACGGTGTTAAACTTGGGAACGAAGATGATGGTAGTGGTGGTGATGGTGTGTTGACGTTGGTTGTGATGATGGTGGTTTGAATGTGTAAGTGTGTGTAGGTAGGTGGTGGTGGTGTGAAACACTTCAGATATATGGATACCGCGGCGAGGCATTGAGTAGCTGCGGCTGCAAGAATGCGGTGAGGATTATCCAATCTTGTGTCACACGTCGGATTGCACCAGACAGGCATTGGCAGCAGGCTGGCTGTGTGTGTGCTCTCTCAGGCTGATCCTCTGTGGATCCACCTCAGTTGAAGAACCACAGCGACACACAGACAAGACACCCTGCTTACCACAGCGAAGCAGGTTCTGCGTGTGCTTTCGGACTCGCCGAGACACGATCAGATACACAAACAACTTGATGGCAAAACTGGCCAGGTGAATCTGCCGGACCACTGATGACATCTTCATGAGAAGTGTCTTTTCGATGTTCATCTGAGTGGTGAAGAAGTCCAGGACCCGCACCACGGAGTTGGGTAGATGAGTCACCAGGACCAACCCCACGAGAGCCGACACCATCTCCGTGGCCTGGATGGTGTTCTGGGAGGGGGACTTGTTCCTCAGACTGGCCGCCGCCGCCGCCGACCCGTTCTCCAACGTAGAAGAGATTCTGTAATACTCACAGCTGCGGATCATGATGAGGAGGACGAGGTGATGAGCATGAGCAATGGAGCAATGAACACGACGATGCAGTCCAGCACCATCAGGATCTGATACGGGATCCTGAAACTCCTGCCAGGGTTGGCAGATGCCGTAACGGGGGTCCGG
>JADBJO010003802.1:135000-145000 GCA_016801955.1 Conus betulinus
GAGAGGAAGTCAGCAACCTTTGAATGCCACTGGCTCTGTCTGACTCAGTCACTAACGAGTTGTCAGTCAATAATCTGTTATCTCATAGTATCTCAGTGTGGTAACAATGTCTCTGACAAAGTGATTCAGCACCCAGTATGTCTACTTAGAGGGACTGGCTGATTGAATGCTGATCTCTGTAGGCCAGCAGTTTTCCCATTAACATCACAACTTCAAAACGAACATTTCTGCAGTAGCATGTAATCATGGCACACATAGTAAGATGTTTGGATGAACTAGGAGTGAAACAGAGTCAACATTCACTGGGCTTCTCTCTAGTTTTTTTTGCATTCCTAATTCTTATAGAATAGGGAGTACTTTACAATGGGAACGAAGAAATGCTGTCTGTGTGCCTGTCTGTCCGTGGTCAAAATTTGTTCCACTCGCTCCAGACAAAACTTCTGGGCCGATCTTTCTAAAAAGTTGTAGGTATGTTCATTATGGGTCACGGATGATACTCGATGAGTTTTTTTTACCAGAATAGCCGTTACTAACGGCTATAATGGCCCAAAACGGTTTTTCGTCTTTATGTAATATCTCAGTGACGAAATACATTATGATACATGTTTGATTGTGACGTCAAATACATTATGACGCATGTTTTCTTGTGATTTTTTCTGTAAGATAAACTGGGAGTACGTTTATATGCTTTGCATCTTTTTTTTTTTTCTGCTTCTGAATAACACAAAATTTCATAGTGCAGTTTTACATTTTGTTATCTGTTAAATACGCAGGAAGAAATTATGTCGTTGGATTCATTTGCAATCCTGCTGTTGGGTGATGGGGTGTTGGACAAATGGGATTGTGATTATTTTAATATCGATAAACCTATGATACTTTAGTGTGTTAGTTGCCAATTTTTGTTGTTGCTAATGAAAAGGCGACAAGTCTCATTGTAGCAAGGTCATTTTAGAAAATCTCATTTAAATATCTGAACTGGTTGAAGTTCGTTTACAACAATGCCACAAGAATCTATCTGCTTACAGAAAGGATGCATAGAGCTCAATGCTTAATGATAATTGGTCATTTATTTTGGTTTATTGAATAGGAACCCTTTTGGTCAAACCTGTGACACAGGCGTCGTTGTGTTTGAATTTTGTTTAGTATCTGATACAGACGTCAGTTCCTATGTTTTCAAATTTTGTTCATTTGTACAACAACATTCATGGATCACCATCCCGATCATTATATTCCCACTGACTACTCCTTTTTAATGACCAAGATCCCAAAGTTATCAAACACATCAGGGTGATTTCGCTTAAATTTTCCTCCTCTTGTCCTCTGAGATTCAGGTAATTTGCGTTGCTTCTATCACTTTTCCTCGATTGGCACAAAAAATGCCTTATACTCCAATCACAGGAAAAAACCTCGCGACCTTTCAGAGGATATCTCCGTTCTCTGTAGGTGTGCAGAATGGGATTTGGTTTCCTCCCAGCGTGTGTCTGCTGACAACAGCCAACAATCTTTCGAAATGACAGAACAGACAGCTTCTTTTGCTTGGGACGTGAATGCGTGTGTGTGTGTGTGTGTGTGTGTGTGTGTGTGTGTGTGTGTGTGTGTGTGTGTGTGTGTGTGTGTGTGTGTGTGTGTGTGTGCGTGCGTGCGCGCGCGCGCGCGCGCGCGCGCGTGTGTGTGTGTGTGTGTGTGTGTGTGTGTGTGTGTGTGTGTACGTGCATGCATGCGCGCTCGCGCACACACGCGCGCACGCACGTGTTGTTTGTGTGTGTGTGTGTGTGTGTGTGTGTGTGTGTGTGTGTGTGTGTGTGTGTGTGTGTGTGTGCGTGCGTGCATGCATGCGCGCGTGTGCGCGCGCGCGCGCGCGTGTGTGTGTGTGTGTGTGTGTGTGTGTGTGTGTGTGTGTGTGTGCGTGTGTTGATAACAGGGTTCTTGTTTCCTCCTGAGTATGGTCTCATGAGGATAACCAATGACCCGACAGAAAGTGAAATACATATTGAAGTTCCTGTAGTCTATTGTCCGCAGGGAAAGTGAACCTTCAGAGGCTCCCCATGTCTACGTTACAGCATGATGAATGCCGGAGAAATTTCCTCTGCATCCGTCATCTTTCACCTCTCCTGAACCGAGTCAGGTACCAATTTACTGCTGGGTGGACAGCACTGTCGGCTCCACAGGCAAAATACTGGAACTCTTTGACTACGGGCTGTCCTGACCATGAGTGACAAATCGTGTTTAAAGAGACTTAAAGCCACTTGACTTCATTTCCTGCTCCTTTCAGTCTTACATGCCTGTATTACCGCTGACAGTACATTCTGAGTGACGTTGGTAGACGTTTCTGTTGGTTATTGTTTTAGCTGTTGATTAGTTTTTGCTAGTCTTTACCGCCTCCTGAAAGGTGGTTGAAGGATTGGTTGTGGCCAAAGAAGAAAACCCACCGAACTCGGGAGCCAATCCGTGGCAGCGAGCTGAATTAAAGTGAAAAATTAGAATACGATTGGCATGACCACTATACATTTTCTACTGAATATAATTATTGTGAAGTCGTTGTGAACACTTGATGGCTATCTTCGGGGCAATATGATTTCATAGAATGTAAAAGTGGCCACTTTTACAACTTACTTACCATAACTTCTTCTCACAGACAAAAATACTGTCACTCATGAAGTGATATGCCCACAAAATATGAAAGAGTTTATCTAAATGCTAATGTTTCGATCTAATATTTTTATCCCATGTTACAGTAAACATAATAATGTTTGCCCTTAATTTCTGGTTAGGATCGAGAACAAAGGCCTGGTATAGAAACCGTTTGACCTTGGTGTGCCTCTGCGCTTTACTGAGTGACAGACGCTTTCTACACTGGGATCTCAAACCCATCCTATATCTTTTTAGCCCCGTTTCCTCACCCATTTACCTCTCACTTACATAACGTTTTTGTATTAACTACCTTATTTTCATGGGTTCAGTGCCACCTCTAAGGTGAATGGAGGGATCCAACATTCTTTTGATTTTCCACGCTCTAAATCAGGTTCTGAAGATGCGTGTATTACACGAAGATTTCTGTTCATTCCAGTGTACATATTCCAAAGATTTAGTGAAAGAGCTGACAACGCATTTTACTTAGAGAGACTGGACTGGCCAACAGAATGCACGTTTCTAGTCCAACATCACTTCTCAGCAACACCAATGAATTATTCTTGATGCGGATAGATATATTGGATGGTCTGGCGTATACAGGGGTAATCATATGTTTTTGTTTGTCTGTGTTACCTGTTTGCTTGTTTACAGTCTTAAGGCGGTCATGGGTGACATTACCACGTTCTTTGGTGAAGCAGATTGTGGCGGTAGTGGTAGTCATCATGGTAAAGGAGTCTCTTCTGACTGCTGCCCTTTCGGTGTTGCTGAATTGAACTCCAGCCAAACTAACATCTAACTTTTGTATAGTCCCCGTGTCCTATATTTTTTTCTCTTTACAATATTTGTTCCCCCTAAAAATGGAAACTCTAAAAATCAACGATTCCCGGAAATGTTTCCTTCAATACCCAAACCCTTACCCTACCATCTGCACTACCCTGGCTCTTGTTATCTCTTTTCTTCCTCCTTGGTTTTGGCACCAGGGAGTTTGGCATACTTTGACAGAATGACAGACAGAACTGATAACGTGTTTGTTCAAAAGACCTTGGCTGATTGACTTGCTGCTCTTTTCTAATTAGCATGGCTTCTTCGTCCGTCTGCGAATGATCACACTGAACGCCCAAGTACGAACGGGCTTCCCTGCCGATAGTTCCTCTTTAATAACAGAAATATGGTAGGAAATAGCGTTAATTACGTTTTCTTGTCAGTATGTTGACACTGTTATTGTCTTCATTTAGACATACTCACAGTGTTAAATTTGTAGTTAGACGTGGTGTGATCCTGGTGATGATGTGGAGGAGAGGGGGCGGTGGTGGTGATTTTAATGTCGATATACGCATTGTTTTTTCTGTTTCGTTTGCTGTCGTTGTTGTTAATGAGGATGGTGACAATGGTAATGATCTGCTGAAGTCAGCTTATTCATATGTAATTACTGAAATTAATCTCATTATGCACATCGTCATAATGTGTTTCCTTCCAGAAAAAAAAAGAACAAAAGCATGTTTTGGGGCATTACACATTATTAATTAACTTACCTGGTTTATCGGAATGACATCTTTTTAATCTGTTACAGTTGCTAGCTTTGTTCGTGCGAAATCGTTTGTTGTTCAGCTGAAAAAATATCCCTGTGTGGTTCATTTGTATAAGAAGACTTATGTTTTAGCGTTGATTTTTCCTTATCCTTTTCTTTTGCTGTTCATTGTCTTTACTTCTATCTTCACACCCCACCCTATTCCCTTCCTAAAGCTCTATTGCTCTCCCTCTCTCAGTACTAGAATTGCAAAGATGTTAACACCACCAGTGTGACCTTTCACAAACCTCTTTCTTCTTTGCGCCTCCGAAGATTCAGTTAGTGTCTTTTGTATTCGTCACAAAAGGTCTTTCCTTTCAGAAACAGGTGGAACCGAAAACGCCGGGACCTTCCAGAGAAAATCTCCAGTCACCCGAGATGTGTCAAGAATGAGATTGTATTATTGCCCGGCATTCGTATTCTGGCAATGAACAGTCTCACGAGTGACTGACCAGACAACGTGTTTTGCTAGATAGGCTAAGTAACTGCTTCTCGGTTCCATAAGACGTGGCGAATATAAGTGGATCTAGAATAGGGGTATTACACGTCAAATTATAAACGGGCATCTCCTTACATGTACGTTTTCTTCCTGAAAAAAGAAAACATAAAAAGCACAAAGATCCTAAAAGAAACTGTTCATGTTTGTTTTCGTAGTATATGTGATTTTACAATTTGAACATAATTTCTTTGTGACATTCGTTTTTTGTTTTCTTTGCGATTTTGGTGGTGATGAAGGTGCTTGTTGATTACGATGTTCATATTCATGCTGCTATTCTTTTTGGTGGTAGTGAAAATCATAACAGTTGTGAAAATTACCTTGGAACATCTTTGCAACAACCGTTGAATTGACTTAATGCTCATGTTTTGTAATATTGCCCAATGAAAATAAAAATCCTTGTTTGAGCAAACCAATATCAAATTACTGAGCTCAGCAAGAAATGAGGTCTGTTTTCCTATGGACTTTTCGTGATGTTGCAATCACTGCGTATTTGGATTGAACTTTGCAAATACAGCACACATTATTATCCTTATACATCCTTATCTTCTTCTTCTTGTTTCTTCTTCTTCTTCTTCTTCTTCTTCTTCTTCTATCTTTCTTTAATTTGTCTCTCATTTTTTTTTCTGTTTGTCATGTTCACATGTTTCGTTTTCATCTTTGTCTTTTTCAGTTGCAAAGTGAGACGACTGCAGGCGGAAATCTAAACGAATCTTAAATAAATGTTAGCGAACCGCCCAGAGAAACGTGGACAAACGAGTCACAAGACAAAACACTACGCGTTTCGACCACTTAGGTCTTCTTCAGGCAAGATACAAACAAATAGGGCAACGAACATTCATTTAGCTTAAACTTTGATCGCTTCAGAGTTCAGCGCAAGGAAGGAGTTTTATTATCTTCCCTTATCTGTATAATGTACTCATCATCCATTGTTTTCATTATCTTAGTAGCTGAAACTTTAAGCTAAGTGAATTTTCGTTGTCCTATTTGTTTGTATCATGCCTGAAGAAGACCTACGAGGTCGAAACGCGCAGTGTTTTGACTTGTGACACGCTTGTCCACGTTTCTCTGGGCAGTTTGCTAACATTTATTTAAGATTTGTTTGTCTTTTTCAGTTCACATAACACACACACACACACAAACACACACACACACACACACACACACACACACACACACACACACACACACACACACACACACACACACACACACACACACACACACAGAGACAGAGAGAGAGAGAGAGAGAGAGAGAGAGAGAGAGAGACAACAGACAGACAGACAGACAGACAGGCATACAGACAAACAGACAGACAGACAGACAGACAGACAGTATGCCGTATCAAGATACAAACTCCTCCGCTATTACCTCCCTCTGTCTTCTTTATTCTCTCCTGATTCCTTCTTTCCAGCAGCTCGGCCAATATCTCTAGTATGTCGCCCTAATTTGACAGGCGTAGGCAGGATGCCTTCCAGTCGGTAAGCGGACCAAGTCAGAATCCTGCTGTTATCCTAGACATTTCGCCTGTCACCTCAGATGAGTTGGAAATCAGACTGTGTTTCTTTCTGGCCATTGTCTCATACGGGGTGCCCAAAGGGCTTGACAGAGTGACAGAGCCAATAACGGAATGAAAGAGACTTGGCCTGCTGGCTTTGACTGCTGCTTTTTACGGGTCTACGTGGCTCCATCAACACTGATCATGTAATCTGATAGAGGCTGGCGATTATTTCTGGCTGGTTTGCTGATGTTGTTGTTGTTGCTGCTGCTGCTGTTGTTTTTTTGTTGCTGTTGTCGTCGTCGTCATCGTCATCCTTGCTGTTGTTTGTGTTGCCGACGTTTTTGAATCCAGAATTACTGCTTTTTATTATCACCATAAAAGAGGGTTTGTTTTTTTTATATGCGTTTGTCGAAGTTGTTTGTTTGTTTCGTTCGTTTATTTGTTTGTTTGTTTGTTTGTTGGGGTGTCTTATTTTAAGAAATATCAACGAGATTAATTCAGCTACTAAGATAATGAAAAAAACAACGACGATGGGCACATGCTACAGATCAGGGAAGATTAAAATGTCAAAAACAACAACGGGGAAGGAGTCCACCTTAAACTTTTTGTCCTTTGTATTTGATGTTCTCTTGGTATCAACAAAATCATCAGCAGCAACAATAACAAAAACAACCCACAGATGCTCCATCTAATAAACGATATCTACAACACCGACTGCTCACAGAAAGCAAAAGGATGATATTTAGCAAATGAAATATGAACAAAATTACTCATGCTTGTTGCCTGCTCTCAAGTTTACAGAATGTTCTGATAGCGAGATGATGCAGCTGACAACGCATTTTGTCATGGGACTGGTGGAGTAAATGCTGCTCTCTTGACTGACATCGGTCCTTCAACACAAATAGCAGATTCCTGGTCACCACGATGATAGAATCGTCTGGCATAAACCAGAATGTTCAGGTGAGGATTTTCAAAAAAAAAAAATCTGTAAAGGCTTTTGTAATATCACTATTTTCATGACTGAAAATAATGGTGGTTTTAGTTGTAGCAGTGGTTGTCATGGTAGTGGCGCTACCATCGCTCGGTCAGTGTTGCAGAATTGCGATTTCCCCTTAGTTTTTGAGTTTCTTCTGTTTGTCTTTCTCTTGATTCGTTCATGTTCTCCACTGTGTCTCACCTTCTTTGTCTGGCAGAATTCACTCTGCAGAAATCACAATGGCAAAAAGTTATCCATTGCTGGAGTCATTCATTTGGTGCCAAGATCTCAACTACACCATCTTTTTACCATCCTGAAAATTTGCGAGCTCTTTTGCTCAAGTCTCCTTTCAGTACAGATCGTTGGACCTGACTGACAGACTGCCGCTTTTTTTTTTTTTTTCCTATCTGACACGGGCTTCTTTGTCTGAACTAGAATGGTCACACCTTACAACAACTCATCACTGAATTTGTGTCCAGATTTGAAAAAAAAAAAGTTTTGTTGATTTGTTTTCTTTTTTTAGTACACGTACATTGCGTGGGGGACCTTAAAGTCTTCCTTTCTTTTAATGCATTGATGATGTTGTGGTGCTCATTAAAAAACGATAAAAACATTTTGCATCCGGATTTATAGTCATTGGTGCTGTTGGGGAAGTGGCGGTGTCTAGAAACCCTGGTGGAGGTTATCATGGTCTTGCTGTTCCTGGTGCTGTTAATTTACGTTTTTGCTGTAATTGACGAATGTTATGAGGATAGCAACAATGCTTTACTTTTTTTCTTAGGAAACTGGAAATGCAACTTATAACTCCTTACACTGCACTAAAAGGGCAATCTTTTCAGATGCACAATTAAGAAACTTAAAACTGGAACTCATTTTACTGCACAAAAGGCCATCACAACTTGACTTTTATCCATTTGCATTGCTTTTGAACCATACCAATCAGAAGGGTTTCTCTCTGCAGAAAAAAAAAATCATTTTTTCTTTGTGTGGCCATAATTATGCAGCTTTTCCCTGGAGAACCAGCTGGAGGGGATGGTCGGCTTAAGAATCTGTGATTTGTTCGAAGCACAGAGAGAGAACCAGCTTCCCTTTGGAGTAAGAGAGCTTGGAGAGAGAGAGAGAGAGAGAGAGAGAGAGAGAGAGAGAGAGAGAGAGAGAGAGAGAGGGCTAAAATGACTAAAAATGCACAGATTTTTGTTACAGAATCACACATGAAAAGGGCCATATAGGAATAATCCAAACTGTTAGATATCAAGACTTTCTATTTATTATGACAAACAGTCAGTACTTATATCTAGGGATTTTTCTTTGTGACTATGACCACCGCATATGTAACGCCGAATAACGTTTACAACTCATATTCCGCCTCCGACATTGAGTCGACTTTACTACAATATTCCAGGAAGTATGTTTGGGGCTATCCTTCCCTTCCCTGCACAAAGTGTCATAGTGCAGTCGGCAAAGTCTGAAGGAAACCTTACATAGAAGACGAACTGGAATGCGGATTATTGGTGCTTTTTTCCACTTTTTGACATATATTTCTCCTCTCAGCAGCAACTATGGACTAAACGTACGAGCAAATTCACAGTGCTCTCAACTTCAATGTTTAGATAAACCCTAGTCATTTTTAGACACCAACGTTTTGAGTTCTGTGGCCATTTCGAGTGCTTGCTTTGTTTTTTTCCCTTGCAAAAGCCATGATCTTTCCTGGTGTGGGTCGGTTTATATTACATATTTCACATATTTCAGCTTGATCCTCCTCCTCCTCTCTTCTCCTCTCCCCTCCACCTCTCTCCTCCTAATTCTTCTTCTTCTTTCTTCTTCTTCTTCTTCTTCTTCTTCTTCTCCTCTTGCTTCCTTTCTTTTTTTCTTCTTTTTTCAATCTTTCCTCTTTCTTCTTTCTCTCTCTTGTTTCTTTCTTTCTCTACGTCTTACTTTTTTCTTTTTCTTTCTTTTCTTTTTTGCTTCACTTTTGCTTTTTTTACTTGGCTTTCACTCTTTTTCTTCTTCTTCTTCTTCTTCTTCTTCTTCTTCTTTTCTTCTTCTATCTTTGTGACTCTTTGACTCTTTACCCCGTTTTTGTCTTTGTATTCTTTTTCTTCTGCTGATATCTAGTTGAGAAGCATTGTTTAGTGAACTTTTTTAATATATGTCAAGGGAACATTTGAACGAGACATGATTATCGAACATTCGTGTTTGTTTCCTTTCTTTTTAACTTTTCTTCTGCATTTTTTTTTCTTCTTTCTCCCTTCCTTCTACTTTTTTGTCTTTTTTCATTCCTTTCGTTCTTTTTTCTTCTGCCTTTTTCCATTCTTTGTCTTTAGGCTCTTTTTCTGTATTCCTTTTCTCCAGCCCTGACATGACTTTCCTAGACAGCAGGACTGGGACAAACATGGCGGCACCACCCTTGTTCTTTCTCCAGTTCTTGCCATCCCTGTTCTCTCCAGATCTTTCTCTTCAGCTTCGCCTCTGCCATCATAAACTTTCTCTACATATCTTCTCCCTCCTCTCCCCCCCTTCCTTTATCGTCTTTGTTTTGTGCTGCTTCCTCCTTTTCTTCTTCAGCTCACTCTCTCAGCCTCCGTCGCATTTTGCGCGATAATCGTTCCAGTGACGCCACCAGCGAGATCTGTATCTCGTCTCCCAGTGAACTCAACTTTGTTTGGCCATGTCCATCGCTCTGTCCTCGTTGATTTCGGTAATATCTGAAGTCTGTCGCTTTTGGCTGTCAGACCAAGAATCCTGGCGCCCCTCCGGAAATTTAACCAATCACCTGAGATGCGCCGGAATAAGATTGTTTTCCCCTAGTGGTAACAAAGAGTCTGAAG
>JADBJO010003802.1:157500-162500 GCA_016801955.1 Conus betulinus
AAAGAAATAAAGCCATGAGGGACAATAAAGACACATTATAAAATAAAAATGCAGACACAAAGAACATTGGAAAAAAAGGAGAGATATCAGTAGCATTGAATTTCTAGAAGGCGCAGCTGATTCATATCAGAAGTGCTCCCCCTCCTCTCCCCCCCCCACCCTACCCCCCGTTTGTTCCCCTACCCCACCCGTGCATCTTTACATGGTATCAGTCTTTTTGCGTGGCGTGACATGCTATGGCTTAAATCAGGTGTGGGTTGTATTTTACTTTGATTAACTCTGATGAGATTTTATTTTCCCTGATTTTATTTTGTTGTAATCGGTTGCTGCCTCTTTCCTTGTTTGACTGACTGTCGGTCTATCAGTCTGTCTGTCTGTCTGTCTGTCTGTCTGTCTGTCGCAAATTTCACGTGAAACTTATTTTACGTTCGAGAATGAACGTTTTGAATTGCCATTTCTTCTGTCTGTCTGTCTCTCGCCAAATTTCACGTGAAACTCATTTTACGTTCGAGAAAAAAACGTTTTGAATTGCCATTGAGGGCCATGGAAATGATTCATTGTTTCAATCGCAGAGAAAATAAGAGAGAGAGAGAGAGAGAGAGAGAGAGAGAGAGAGAGAGAGAGAGAGAGGGAGAGAGAGAGAGAGAGAAAAATTCATCACACAAAAACATGTTCAATTTCTCCAGAACAATTTTCTTTTCTAATCCCTTCATTTTTTCTTCCACCAACCCCCGCAAACTCCACCCACTCCACTAACCTCTCTCTCTCTCTCTACGCCGAACTTGGGGTAACTGCAACACTTGCAGTTTTGCCTTCCAGTTCCACAGCTTGTTTACCCTGTTTGTGGTAAAAAGATGAATAACGCCACGCCATGCTTAGCAAACTCCATCCCCAGTCCCACCAGTCCCCCCTTTCCTTCATTGCCACTTTGCCCCTTTCTTTCGCCACCCTTACCCCGTCCTCTCCAATTCTTCTTTCACCCCGCACGCAGACAGCTGAACTGCATGGTTGTATTGGATTCTCGTTACATCTGCAGGGTCATTTTTTTTTTTTTTTTTTTTTTTTTTGGTGTGAATTGAATTTTTTTTTTAATCACACTTAGCATGAAAAAGCTGGGTTTTTTTTTTTTAATGTGCATCAGGCATCTTGCATAATCTAATTTGACCAAGTTTTTTTTTCAGAGTTGGTGTGTGTGTGTGTGTGTGTGTGTGTGTGTGTGTGTGTGTGGTGTGTGTGTGTGCGTGTGCGTGCGTGTGCGTGCGTGCGTGCGTGCGTGCGTGCGTGCGTGTGTGTGTGTGTGTGTGTGTGTGTGTGTGTGTGTGTGTGTGTGTGTGTGTGTGTGCATGGAAGAATAACCGTTATTTTGACCGTAGAAGAAAATGGCTGAATTGAACAACGGTAAGGGAGTAATGCTCCTACGGAAAAAAAGACGGATTTTGTTATCCCTGCTTCAAGTCTGCTTTATTTTGAAAATGCCTCGGACGAGATTCAGGTAGACTAGGGAAGGGGTTTGGCTGCAGCTTACATAATGCCCTGCACTAGGTGCTTTGAGCCTCTGGCGATTCAATGGCCTAACAACAGCTATGGGGCTAGAGAAATCAGACTTGTGATCTTGAACCGGACAGAAACGAGCAGCAAGGTCTCATGGGAACGATTTGTTTCCAGTTACAGAGAACACGGGTAATCTACCATTTCGTTTTAAGTTTTTTGTTTTGTTTTGTTTTGCTTTGCTTTGCTTTGCTTTGCTTTGCTTTCTCCTCCTCCTCCGCCTCCTCCTCCTCCTCCTCCTCCTCCTCTCTTCTTCTTCTTCTTCTTCTTCTTAGTACTATTAGTGTTGTTGTTGTAGTCGTCGTCATCGTCGTCGTCGTCGTCCATGCTTTTGTTGTTGCTCTTCTTATTTCAGTTACTATTGTTGTTGTCCTTGTTGCTTTGTCGTTTCTTCTTTCACCATAAGCAGTACCACCACCACCACCACCATTATCATCATCATCATCACCCATCATCATTATCATCATCATCACCATCATCATCGTCGTCATCGTTATCATCATCGTCATCATCACCATTATCATTACCATCATCTTCTCTTCATTCCCCTTCTCCTTTTCCTTCTTCTCCTCTTCTTCATCCTCCTTTTCGTCCTCCTTTTCTTCTACCACGCCACCTCCTCGACTTCCTTCTTCAGAATGCTGCTGTTGCTGCTGCTGCTGTTGTTGTTGTTGATGATGATGTTATTGTTGCTGTCATTGAAGTTATTGTTGTTGTTGTTGTTGTTGTTTTTGTTGTTATTGCTGTTTGTTGTTACTGTTCTTCTTCTTCTGTTTTACTGCCCATGTAAATTCTATCATCTCTACATTGTTTGTTCTAGTCTATGTCCTTTTTCTTCATCCGCTTGTTAAAAAAAAAATACAAAATATTGTTAGGCTTCGTAATTTTTCTTGGCCCGACAAATGGCATCACTACCAGTCTACTTATGCTGGCTACTTCTACATGGTCATACCCAAGCCTGTCTAATCAAAACCCGACTCACCAGTTCACAAATAGTGATCGTATCAGTAAGTAAAAGTATGACAAGAATAATGACCCGTATCAACATTTATACGTGTGGTTGTTTTCCACTCAGAAGTCCTCTCTTTGCCATCATGAACTCTCTGTTTAACCCCCGTCCCCTCCTCACAAGTTCAAACATAGCATCTCAAAGTTGGTGGAGCGCCTGACTCGTAATCTTGGTGATCCTGGGGTTGCGGGTTCGAACCTCCGCCGGGGCGTTTCGGTACAGGGGGATTTTTCCCTCGGAGTTAACATTGGTTCTGACTCCATTTCCCTACTTCCCAGTCCTTCGAATGAGACTATAAACCGAGGTTCCGTGAGTGAACGCACGCATAACATCTTGCACACACGAAAAATCCCATCACCAACATTCGGAAGATTAGGCCAGTTTGGCCGTTGGTATGGATGACACGTTACACATAGCATGCACCCTGAGTGAGAAATGGAAAGGAAATGAAGGAAGTAAGGAAAATGAGTGATCGATATTGAACGATACTGACTGGATGACACGGGAAACGACTGCCAGCAGTGTGAAGCGCCAGCAGACAGCTCTTCAGTCGGCACTACCCAGGTAGGCAGCCCGTCGTGTAAACGAGTGTGGATTGTAAAGCGCTTAGAGCTTGGTCTCTAGCCGAGAATAGGTGCTATATAAGTATTCATTATTATTATTATTATTTCTTCACCCAGCCAACTTCCTTCTCAATCATCCTCTCCTCTGCCCACGCGTCCATCCTCCTGTTCCAGTCCAATGTCACAACGCCAACTCTAATTCAGTGCCATTCATTCCACGCCTCAGACACTGCTATCCTCGGCTGTTGCAGTCTTCCAGCAGTTCCGAGGTTTCCCTCACAAACACGCGAAGACATGAAACGGTAACGTTCCACTGCTCCCCTTCTGTATCAACCTTGAGCCACGCTCCACACGCTGCAACTATGATTTTTTAGTGCTACACGTGTGTGCGCAACGCATACAAACACCACACACACACACAACCCGCGCGCGTGTGGTACGTACATACGTACACACACACGGCACAAACAACACGCACACACACACAACACACACACACACACACACACACCACACACACTGTACACATACACATACACATACGTGTGCGCACGCATACAACACACTGCGCGCACACGCGCGCACGCACACACACACACACGCACCACACACACACACACACACACACACACACCACACACACTGCACACCACACACACCCACACACACGCAACACCACACACACACACACACAACACACACACACACACACACACACAAGCACACACGCGCACATCAGTACGCCCACACATGCACTCCACGCACGCACACATACCCACACACCCATCACATGTGACTTGTTAGGCACAACAAACACACGTTCCAAATTTGGCACCCTTGTCTGACAACGAGAGAGAGACCTGAACAAAATCGATCAGAAAAATCAATGATTTTATACGGAGCTCTAGAGAGTGGGCTCACATGGATAGAGTTTGCCACCTCAACACACACCAAGGAGAGTTAGGGCCACACATTGTAGGCACTGAAGCGTTACCACAGAGGTGGTGAGAGAGAGAGGACACGGACCGCAGGATGAAGAGACGCACGACAGGACCCATCACACCGAGAGAATACAGGTTACTTGCTTAGAAGAAGACATGTGACAACTTTGGGCAGAGTGTTGGACCCTTGAGAGACAGGTTGCTTGAGGACTGAGGAGAGATCGATCAGAAGAGAGAGAGAGTGATTCTGAGAGGATCCCTGTCAGTTTGATCGAGTTTGCCACCGTCGCCCATTACACAGGAGAGTTAGGTGAAAGGAAAGAGTTAAAAACAGAGAGAGAGAGAGAGACAGAGACGAGAGACAGAGCAGAGAGACCAGACAGAGAGAGACCATAGAGAGGCAGAGAGAGAGAGAGCACGACGCCAGAGACGAGTGAGGACCATCGCCCACTTGTACTTAACGCGAACATGTGGTGTTCTTCGTCTGGCCATCAAGCTTATTCTTCTTGGACCCTTTGTGCATTGTACAACGATGGGTAGGATGAAAAGTGATGGGCAGGGACATTTGCAATGGCGAATGGTTCATCTGAATGACCCGGTACGTAGTGTCTAGTGTGAGTGACAGAGTTTGGTTTCTGGATTGATGCGTACAGAGAGAGAGAGAGAGAGAGAGAGAGAGAGAGAGAGAGAGAGAGAAGAGCGACAGGATTCCCTGCTGAATACCTAATGTTGATATTGCCTTCAAGCTAAGGACGGACAAAACGCTAGAGTGAGTGCGAATTCATAGCTGCTGTCGGTACTCATGTGAGTGACCTTGTCTTGGGTCAACACAACGGAAGAGCAGACCGGTGTGACTGTTGATCTCCCTTTGGTTCTTAAACGGATCTTCAAATATCGGCTCAACGATGTGTGTATTACTCTTTCTTTGATTGATTTAAA
>JADBJO010003802.1:172500-175000 GCA_016801955.1 Conus betulinus
GAAGAAGAAGAAGAAGAAGAATGAAATAAGAACAAAAGTAACACAAAACAACAACAACAAGAAGAGAATGAAGAAACAACCTGTCTGTCTGTCTGTTCATTTGACACCTCCATCCCCTCTTCTTTCTCATTCCGCCTCCCAGCACCTTCCTGGCGCACTGCCTACCCCTCCACCACCACCACCACCCATACACATACACGGGCGCTTGCGCGCACGCTTGCATGTTGCACACACACACACACACACACACACACACACACACACACACACACACACACACTTGATGAGCCTCGGAGTATGCAAGTTTTATGGCACGAACAATACAATTATGACTATTCATTGAGACGGTGAAGTTATGTCATAGTGGGTATCCATGCATCAATATTTCTTCAGAATCCCTGGTCATGTCACTAAAAAACAATTCAAGTTACCGTATTACTTCAGTTGAAGAAGCGAAAGCAGATCCCCAAACAAAAAAAGAGGGGGGGGACGGGGGAGGGGGGAGGAGGGTGAGTGGGGTAAGGTAAGGGGGGGGGGGGGGGGGGGGGGGGTGAGAGCAGGGAGGTTAATTCTTAACCAACCCCTGCAAGACATACCACAGGCGAATGAAAATAACCCTCTATTCCAACCAAGCTCAAACACACAGTCTATGTACTTTCTGTCCTTGATGAACGCACCATGCACAACCGCTACATCACCTTACCGTTCCATGTCTGTAAAAAACTAAAAAAAAGAAAAAAATGTCAGATTGAGAGGAACTGGGCTGGGATTATTATTCCAGGGTTCCATCCTTTTTTCATCTCTTCCTCCACCCTAGCTTCATACCCTTATCTCTGTTTTTCATCATCTCTTCCTCCACCTTGATATCTCTGTTCATCTCTTCCTCCACCTTGATATCTCTGTCTCTTCCTCCACCTTGACACTACTCCTCCCTGATATCTCTGTTCAATCTCCCCAATGCTCCTCCTTGATATCTCCATGTATAATATCATGGTCTCCCGAATCTCTGTTCCAGTGCAGCAAGTGTCCTCACCTCACAAACTCATGGGCTCCCAAATAATTGAACTTCACATGATTCACATGAGAGAGATGGAGAGAAGAAGAGAGAGAGAGAGAGAGAGAGAGAGAGAGAGAGAGAGAAGAGAAGAGAATGAATGAATGAATGAAAGAATGAATGAATGAATGGTTTACTGAGACAGCTTACAAAGCTCATTCTCAGGGAGAACTGGGGAGGGGAGGGGGGAATTCACAAAATAACTGTCACAGAATAATTGCAAACAACACACGTTAGAAAAAAAACAACATCGTAATGAGGAAACCAAATCACGGAAGAAATGTAAACACCAACACGCCTGTCAATGCAACTGACAACATGTTCATCTACAGTCACCACGATTTCGGTGTGTGACAGCTGTGCTGTCGCTGGAAGTCACTTTCACATGGTCACTGTGAGAACAGTGACAATTGTCTATGTTTCCTTTCATCATCTGTAGGTAGGTATGTTCATTGTAACACGGAAGGATCACGTTGTGGCTGCTGCAGTTGAGAAATGTCTTCGGGATCATCTGTACACTGAAAATCACAATCGCTCCCATTCGCTTCGGCCCTTCACTTTCGCGTTGCGTGTTTGTCTCAGTAGTAACAAGTGTCGGGTTGTTGCTCACATACCACGTCACAGAACTCAACAACACAGTCTTGACCAACACAAGGCTCGACAGGCCCGATGTCCAGCACGGAGGCTTCATGGGGTGCCATTGTCACAGACTGTTTTGTCACAATGTCCCATGGTGATTTCCCGTGGGATGTCACTATGCTGTGTATCTCGCGAAGGCCGGGGACACGGATCGAGAGGGGCGGTTATCAAACAGAACAATGTCACCCCTGGCAGTTTTTGACAGTTGTCAGTTGGATCAGCATAAGTCAGGCTCGGTGGCGTCGGCAAAAACGAATCCGACGGAGAAGTTGAATGTTATCTTTTTTTCTGCTGTCTCGCTCTGTGGGCCTCAGTTCTGTGTTTGTCCCTGTGACCCTGTGACGGACATTTCTGTCGATACACCGCACTGTAGTTTTCCGTTCGTGTCGCAGGGGGCTGGCCGGTAATCGCTGTTCACCGGAGTATGACGACTGTTTGTTTACCACGGCCCTCAATTTAAACGAAGACTGTCATCTCCTGTAGCGCAGCATTGAGTGTGACTTCCAATGTACGTGGGAGACCTTCAACAGGCATGTTGAACGATTTACAGGTGATTTAGGCAGAAATGTACGGGAGCAGCTTGATACACGTCTGGCTGGCAGCCAGACAAGGTAAATCACTCCAGACAGAGAGAGAGAGAGAGAGAGAGAGAGAGAGAGAGGAGGGAGGGGGGGAGATGCAAACAGACAGACCGACAGACAGACAGACAGACAGAAGAAGAAGAAGAAGAAGAAGAAGAAGTAGAAGAAGAACATCAACAAGAACAAGACAAGAAGAAGAACAAGACAAGACTAACAGGGAAAGGAA
>JADBJO010003802.1:185000-192500 GCA_016801955.1 Conus betulinus
TCATCATCACCATCATCATCATCATCATCACATCATCATCATCATCATCATCATCATCATCATCTTCTTCTTCTTCTCTTCTTCTTCTTCTTCTTCTTCTCTCACTGTGGAATGTCGGAGACAAGCCGTTGGATTGCGACATTCCATGGTGTGACGGTAACCTATTACTTTGAGTGCTGCTGTTAATCAGTGATCTCTCCTCTCCCCCACACACCACTCTTTCTAGCTGCGGTAGCCTTCTGTTCATCTCTTTGATGGCTGCCAGTTGACAGACAGGCCTCTCACAGATAGTGCCCTCATCTTTCAGCGTGGTGGCTGTGGTGATGGAGCTGTCACATGGAACACTGACGCCGTGAGATACGGCCACTGCGACCATACTTCACGTGAAATTTGAAAGCAACTCTAAGCCTTACACGGACTAGGGATGTAGCGTCATGTTTTATCGTTTTCATCATGAACATTTCTCCAGTCTGACACATGTTTCATGTCGTCTCCCCCCCCCCCCCCCCCCCCCCCCCCCCCCCGTTCGTGAAACGCAATGAAATATGACCACCTCATTATTTTGTTTGTGAAATTAAGACACAATACACTTTTTTTCAGCTTTTGCAGGAAACTCGACAGAATTTGAACAAATAAAGAGATCGTCGCTTTTTCTGAGCACGTTTACGTAGATTAATCAAGATTCTTATACAGAGTTTACCTGTTTGTCTCTTTCCTTTAACCGTTATTACAGGTAAATGTGTTTACAAGCCAAATGCGCTGACACATGGAACACATCCGTAGCGCTCATGTTTCGGAATTTCTGTACCCGATTCTTTTTCTCTGTTTTGCCACAACACATATTTATGGGATTGGTAAGGTTGAATCTAGCAAGCAGCTGTTAGTGCATTTGTGGGCGTCTCTCTCTCTCTCTCTCTCTCTCTCTCTCTCTCCTCTCTCTCTCTGTGTCTGTGTGTGTGTGTGTGTGTGTGTGTGTGTGTGTGTGTGTGTGTGTGCGTGTGTGTGTGTGTCTGTCTGTCTGTCTGTCTGTCTCTCTTTGTCTCTCTCTCTCTGTCTGTCTCTCTCTCTCTGTCTGCCTGTCCGTCTCTCTCTCTCTCACTCTCTCTTTCTGTCTCTCTCTCTCTCCATATATGCACATGCACAGTTGAATCAGTCAACACTGGGATTAGTCGACAGTCGCAAAGTCGGCGTCTTCTTTATTTCCCGGCCAATGAACTCCTTTGTGTGACAAATTTTTGCCGGATAAAGTAAGACCAGGTAAGTGGACAAGTGTACAACTCGACGTAATGCTCGCCTATGGACTTATTATACATGGTCAGGAGACTCATGTTCATATACTGGCAGTTTGTGAAAATCTGCGTGAGAGGATTACAATGGAACCAAATGTAAAGAATACAAGCATCTTCTTTCACTACAAAGCGTATCATTTGGATGTTTGTTAGATGGTTGGTTGGTTATTTTCGGTCTTTCTTTGGGTTTATTTCATTCTTTTCTCTTTTTCTCTCTCTCTCTCTCTCTCTCTCTCTCTCTCTCTCTCTCTCTCTCTCTCTCTCTCTCTCTCTCTCTCTCTCTCTCTCTCTCTTCCCACCCCCCACCTTTGAGCTGGAATGACTCAGACTAACTCTAGACAAAACTGTAAACTATTTTGTAAGAGAATCGTTTGTTTGTGTCCCACGATGTTAAAAAACATGATAAAAAGCTGTTGAGATGTGTTTAGCTTCATTTATTACGTACGCCTTGATTTTGGCATCCGTCTAAGTCGATGTCATTTTCCCCCTTTCATTTTTAGATAAACTGACACCATCCGCTATCTTTTTTTTCAATCTCTTTCTTGCCTTTCCTTTCTTTCCTTTTCCCCCCTGTTCTTTTTCTTCTCCTCTTTTCTTGTTTTCTCCATTAAACACATTTTATTCGTCTCTTTTTTCATTATTGCTTCCTTGCTCCCTTCTTTCTCTGCTTCATGAGTAATAACTTCTCCGTTTAGAGACAGGTGTACATAGCTGTATAAGAAACAGAGCGAGAAAAATACAAGTTTACTAACGATAACAGTTTCATTAAACTAGGGTGATTTTCCCATAATCCAAAAATGAAGTTGCAGCTGTCAAGCAAGGCAGCAGGCATCACTATTCCTGAAGAAATTTTGAATGACAGACAGGCAGTTGTCGGTCGACGCCTGCTTTCAGATATTACTACAGTGTCTCTAATCTTCTTTCAGTGTTTTTTTATTTCCTTCCTCCACAAATATCAGTGATTAGTGCGATTGCCATTTCCGTATGCGAAATCGAGGGAGACACATCAAAAACTATTACAGAATCGTATCCAATTAAATTTCTCTCTTTTTCTATCTTTTGCCTTCTGAAAGTTTAGAGTCGACAATTTCATGACATACTGATGACTAAAACAAACACGGGCAATGTCAATATTTTGTTTTTGTGCCTGCTTGTGATCCTACAACGCACTATGCTATGAATGACACATTCAAAGCAATTGGCAGATCATGTAGATGAGAAACCGCCTACGGAGCCCACCGACTGAACACCGTAATTACTTAGTTGTGGAGCCACCGTGAAAACAAACGTTCCCCCCCCCCCCCCCCCCCCCCCCCCCCCCCCCCCCCCCCCGTGACGGCGCCATCCTGTCCGACCCGGACAGTCCTCGTGTCGAATTGCCGATGTGGACCACCTTCTAACGAACGCCCCACGCACGTGAACGAGGGAATCAGCAGTAGGTGAGGGGGGGGGGGAGGGGGCGGGGGGCAGGGGGGAGAGGGGGGGGGGCAGGGGGGAGAGGGCGGGGGGCAGGGGGGAGGGGGGTCAGCACAAGGTCAGGTCATGAAGGACCACACAATTTGATCCCTCCTTTATGACAGTGATCACTGAGAGATGGGGATGGCGGATGTTCTCGTTATGGACTACAGGGATGTCATCTACACTTCGGTTCATAATACATCTCGGCGTCAACAAGCCTGAAACATACAGATACCCGCAGAGTCAATCAACCCCATCAGACGCCAAGCTTTGAAATGAATGGCCGTCGACTGTGTGTGTCAAATCTGCCCATTTAAAGTCCAGCGTGCTCCCAAGTGATGTAGTCTGTGCAAGCCGTGGATAATGCCATCTGCGAGTGCGTGTCTCTGACTGGCATTCATACCTACCATTTATTGTTTTGATGCATGTATGTGTAAGGCTGTAAGTTTGCTCTCTCTCTCTCCTCTCTCTCTCTCTCTCTCTCTCTCTCTCTCCTCTCTCCACTCTCTCTCTCTCTCTCTCTCTCTCTCTCTCTCTCTCTCTCTCTCTCTCTCTCTCTCTCTCTCTCTCTCTCTCTGTCGGTCTATATGTCCGTATGTCTGTCTGTTTGTCGGTGTCCTCTCTCTCTCTCTCTGTCTCTGTCTCTCTCACTCTTTGTTCCCAATACATTCACTCTTTCCTTCCATGTATGGATAACACACACACACACACACACACACACACACACACACACACACACACACACACACACACACACACACACACATTCATGATCATGCAGAGAGAGAGAGAGACAGACAGAGAGACGGAGACAGAGAGAGAGAGAGACCCAGACACAGAGAGAGAGACAGAGAGAGACACAGAGACA
Source organism: Conus betulinus (assembly GCA_016801955.1). Taxonomy (NCBI): domain Eukaryota; kingdom Metazoa; phylum Mollusca; class Gastropoda; order Neogastropoda; family Conidae; genus Conus; species Conus betulinus. The sequence continues at coordinate 188,616 of JADBJO010003802.1, forward strand.
GAGACAGGGAGACAGAGAGAGAGAGACACAGAGAGAGAGAGAGAGAGAGAGAGAGAGAGAGACAGAGGGAGAGATAGAGAGAAAGGAAAAATACTCACTCTCTTCACTTCCACCTCCATCAATCCCAAACGGAATAAGTATTAGATGAATAAATAAATAAATGAAATACGATCAATTGTAATAAATTTGAAAAAAAAATCGAATGAAAATAGATAAAGAGAATAAAAGAAATCAACTTACTAAGCTTCATTTTTCGAAGACATCTACTGACAGAATGTAAAGCAAGGAAACCACGCTTTTTTGATTAAAGAAATGAAAAAAAATATATATCAGGTGTGATTCCAAAGATTAAGATATTAATTTTCATGGACTGCAGATAGTCGCTCCATTTGCACCCTCTTCTTCTCCCCGCTCTGTCTCTGTCTCTGTCTGTCTCTCTCTGATTCTAAGTGTCTCTCTCTCTCTCTCTCTCTCTCTGATTCTCAGTGTCTCTCTCTGTCTGTCTGTCTGTCTGTCTGTCTGTCTGTCTCTCTCTCTCTCTCTCTCTCTCTCTCTCTGATTCTCAGTGTCTCTCTCTGTCTCTGTCTCTGTCTCTATCTGTCTGCCTGTCTGTCTGTCTGTCTGTCTCTCTCTCTCTCTCTGTCTGTGTGTCTCTCAGTGTCTGTCTCTGTTTGTCTGTCTGTCTGTCTGTCTGTCTGTCTGTCTGTCTGTCTGTCTGTCTGTCTGTCTGTCTCTCTCTCTCTCTCTCTCTCTCTCTCTCTCTCTCTCTCTCTCTCGCTTTCTTTTGTTTCTCTGTTGATTTCGAACACCGTCACACTTTCTTCGTATGCATGAGTTTCAAGATGTGTAGCTGTAATTTTCTTTGCCGTTGCTATAGATTTTCTGAAGATGAAAAAAAAAAAAAAATTGTAGACGTTAACAACTAATATAGCTCTATTGTGTCTATTTTTGTCGTGTGTAGTCCTGTCTCTACGAAAATGACAAAAGGAAAGAAGGTCAGCAAAACCTGAGAAGGAGAAGGAGGAAGATCAAGTGTATTGATGTTATAAGGACGACAACAACATCGACGTTTACAATGATTTTTAAGGGGTAAGAGTGCACGTGGGTGGCAAGGGTGGACGAATTGGTGTACAGGGGGCGTTTCCTGAGTAGTGGAGATAGGGAACTGATGGGGTAAGGATGTTATTGCCAGGATGCAAGAAACAAGGAAGCTATTGCAAAACTGCAGTGTGTGCAAATGTGTAACAGTGCACGCACGTGTGTGTGTGTGTGTGTGTGTGTGTGTGTGTGTGTGTGTGTGTGTGTGTGTGTGTGTGTGTGTGTGTGTGTGTGTGTGTGTGTGCGTGGGTTTGTGTGTCTGTGTGCCTGTGTAAGTGTTACTGTGCGAGAGAGAGAGAGAGAGAGAGAGAGAGAGAGAGAGAGAGAGAGAGAGAGAGAGAGAGAGAGAGAGAGAGAGAGAGAGAGAGAGAGAGAGAGACGGGTGGAGAAGGAAAGAGGGGTTAGATGTTGTTAGTATACATTGCACAGATGTAGTTGTAACATAGCTTCTCTTCTTGATCGATTTTTCTTCCAAACATTGTCCCTGATCTTCAACCTGACCCCACCCTAACCCCCCATTTTTAACCCCTCACCTCTAACCCCACCATCTCATCCTCTTGTAACCTCTCCCTCCCTCCTCCAAACTTCACTGTTGAGAGGTACTGCGATAATGCCCACGTGTTCAGAAATTGAAGCACGTCCAAGTTCATTCTGTCTATCCATCGCCAGATGAACCACTTAGGCGATTCGTCTATTTTCCTTTTAGTCAGAAAGACACGACCAAAAATGTGTTCGGTAAAGGAAAGATCAGAAGGTCCAGGACGCATTAGAAGAATTGTATGCGGGTGGTCCAAGAAATATTCACAGTGTGTGAAACGGGCTTTTAAGCTAATTGATCCTGAAGGGAAATAGAAGTGTGTGTGTGTGGGGGGGGGGGGGGGGGGGCAAGAAACTGGGAAAGAGAGAGAGAGAGAGAGAGAGAGAGAGAGAGAGAGAGAGAGAGAGAGAGAGGACGGACAGACAGACATCAGACAAATATACAGACAGACAGAGAGACAGACAGAAAAAGAGAGAGGGAGAGGATGGGAGGAAGGCAGGCAGGGATGGGAGAGAGATGATGTTTGCGGTGGAGAGTCAAAAACTGGATAATTCAATCGAGAAATCCTTAAAAACCCAAAGCAGTAAAGAAACAAGGGCAATGGGAATTAATAGATAAAGGGCAAGCCAGGAAAAGGACATTTCATTTTTTTTTTGTTAAGCTCTGGGAAATCCCCAATGGTCCTAATGAAGGGAATCCAAACACGTGTCCTGCACCCTCCTCTTTATCCCTCCCTCTCTCTCCCCCCCTCCCCCCTCCTCATTTTGCCTCTCACAGCCCTCTCAGCTACTTTGAAACCCCGACCAAGAGCCCCCACATCCACTCCAGCAGAAAGTCGTAGTGCGCGCGCGCGCGCGCGCGCGCGCGCGCGCGCGTGTGTGTGTGTGTGTGTGTGTGTGTGTGTGTGTGTGTGTGTGTGTGTGTGTGTTTGTGTGTTCATGGTTGTTGCTATTCCATTTATTTCAAAATTTCCGGAATCTCTTGGAGCTAAACACGAACGCTGAGAGCGAAATCCATAGCAACATACCTATAACAATTTCAAAAACAGTAATGGGCAGGCTACAATTTTGTTCCATAAAATATTCATAATGGGTCTTGTAAGCGGATCCTTCGACATTTCGCGTGTCGCATAGTGAGTGTGCGCGCGTGCACACACACACACACACACACACACACACACACACACACACACACACACACACACACACACACACACACTCACACAGAGTCACACATACTCACACACATAACTCACATACACACACTCACTCTCTATGCCTTTCTCTCTCATATGAGAGATAGACAGACAGACAGACAGACAGACAGACAGAAGATTCGGATGGTTTGTTCATATAGGCTTTGGCCCCTTGCGAAGGAGTGAGTGAACAGAATACATGAACTGAGATGAACACTCATGACTTTTAAATATACTAAACACAAATAATTCAGAACATCAAGAGGTAGCTGTTCTCTACATTTAAATGCTTATTATAAAAAAAAACAAAGACAAATGTCGAACACTTCTGATGAGGTTGACGACATCGGTATTGTCAATTTAGGCAGCGAAGACGGTCTATGGAATGTTGGCTGAATGAATTTAGTTCTAATGTTCCTTAGGGTTGAACAGCTAAGAACCAAATGGATGTAATTTTCTGGAGACACTTTGCAAAGCAGACACAGCAAGTCATTGTCATACATTGGTGTTGTATCTGATCCTGTGAACTGCTCATTTTGATATTCCAAACCAGAATTTGGTCATGATATACTTAAAGCGTCTGTCCATTTTTGAAGTTGAATAAGGTTTCCAATCATGAAAATTGTGAATATTTGTATAGAAATCAAACCTCTCACTATGTTGCACATAGTCTGACCAGTTTTTTTTGCAAAGTGCAGTCAACTAATCAAACAACATAAAAATGCTTAGCACGCACGTGAAAATTGTACCATACTGTGACAGATACCAGCACAGCGACCATTGTTATAGGGTAAGGTTATCCAACTGTGTTCAAAACCTAATGTTTGCCAAAATGTAACATTGTTATCCGTTAATTTTGACGACTATGCACACCGTTATGTCTGATATGCCAACCCGACTCCTTTTGCACATATCTTTTACTGAAGTAAGTTGTTAGATTTTCCCCTATTCTTTGAATATGTTTGATGTGCCAAACCGAAATCTTAATACAACGTCCTTTGCATATAACACATGTTCTTGTCATTCATCAGTAATCAGTTCTTGCTAAAAACAA
>JADBJO010003802.1:205000-207500 GCA_016801955.1 Conus betulinus
TATGTCTTGTCTTATGCTTCTTTCGATGCCTGTTATGATTATTTTTGTTGCTGTTTCTGCAAAAAAAAAGGGAAATTCTTGTTCTGCTTTCCTCAGACTAACATGAGCATCCTACACGTGTTTTAACTTTTTTGTTTATGTTACTGTGTGCGTTTCTCTTTCCTCTTTTTTTCTAAGATAACTATCATCATCGGTGTTGTTTTTTTTCTTTGTGATAAACGTTCGTAAAGTATTGAAGATTTCCTCATTAGCACACAAATAAACCTCTACATCTTCTATAGAAACCACTGTTCCTCCCTCCCTTCTTCCACCCTTTCTCTCTCTCTCTCTTCCCCTTTCCCCCCTCTCTCACCCACACACACCAGAGAGAGAGAGAGAGAGAGAGAGAGAGAGAGAGAGAGAGAGAGAGAGAGAGAGAGAGTATTCTATTCACACACAAAAACAAAACAAAAAAAAAAGAAGTAAAATGAGAGAAAGCGAGAGACAACTTGTTCCTGTTACTACTACTGCTGGCTGGTAACATGCTGGCTAACGCCATCCCCTGTGTCACTGGCTAACGGCATCCCCTATGTCACTGGCTAACGGCATCCCCTATGTCACTGGCTAACGGCATCCCCTATGTCACTGGCTAACGGCATCCCCTATGTCACTGGCTAACGGCATCTCCTATGTCACTGGCTAACGGCATCCCCTATGTCACTGGCTAACGGCATCCCCTATGTCACTGGCTAACGGCATCCCTATGTCACTGGCTAACGGCATCCCCTATGTCACTGGCTAACGGCATCCCGTATGTCAGTGGCCGTTCGCAATGCTGGCCAGTCCTATTTATCAACGGTGGATCGCTGCTGTCTTTGGGCGCACCACTCTCCATCTCAGAACTTCATATCTCCTACGATCTAACAACTCCTGCATAATTCCACACATATTGTTCTGGGCTCACCGTATAAGATCCATAGGTAAAGCATTTGAAAGCTCATCTGTCCTTCTGTACAGCAGGATTTGACAGTGTCCTTTTTGGGACCGAAAAGCCAGTCAACTATCACCCATACTCTGTTGTGACTATTTTTGAACTCCTTTTGATCATCTGGGCACCGAGTCTTAATGGAATAGGCTGCATCGCCTGTATTGATATGGGCCATACTGAAGTTATTTGTGGCCGCTCTCAAGTTCAACAGAAGAAAAGCAGTCCTCTGTTTAGCAGTGACACATAATAGAGAGTTCTGGAACAGACTGCATCATAGGCCATCCAAGGCCACGCCACAAAAGCATGTTAAGAGGAGTTGGTGATCTTCTATATACTAAGTATTCATTATATGAAAACATTCCTAAATTCACAAAATAATCTTGTTGTGACGCGCGGGAGGTGTAACCAGGATATGAGTTCCATCAACTTGGCCAACACCAGAACACTGTAGAAATCCAAACCTGTGAAAGCTGTAAAATGTTTAGTCTTGATTCAGTTAAAAATCGCATAGATTTATGCGCTAAGGGTTCGAGAAGGTCAGTTCTGTCTCTCAAGATTAAGTCCACTGATGCTGCAGAAACTCCAAACAATTCCCAATAGTCTCGTAGTCTACTCCCGAAACTAAAGGTCGAGAGCTACTTCTATTCTAAGCACTGCAGAGGTAAGCCAAAGTCCGTACAGCTGTTTTGATTTTAGGGCACTGCTTCTCACATAACTATTCAAAACTTCCTCAAAACATATGGGAAATCCCCTGCCCATTGGCTTTTTAATGTAACGGCTAAAATCGATTCATTGCCCCCAACCCTGTAATCAAGACACACTCTAACCAGTTCCGTAAATGGGTAGAAGGAATCAGTGTATGTCTGGCTAGGTAACCAACATGATCGATAAAAGTCTTTTGATAAATTTCCGGGGCGAAAACCATCTGTGTTTGAACAGCAGGTAGATACAGTGCATTGACGTGTTTAAATCTTTCAAAAAGAGTGTTTTTGAGGCAAATATACTACAGCATGAGCTTTCTGGACCTGCCATCTTGAAGACTGTGTATGTTTTGAGAGCATGTAACATGACTGCTCCCCTTCCAAGATTTCGTAATGTAAACGGCAGGGAGTGCTCTCAGTGTAGCGCGGTTCCGTGGTGTGCCCTAAGAGTGTTTTGTAGTGGAAACTTGGCCAGCGGTCGTGTATGACAAGCTTTATCCGGGCCTGCCTGTTGAAGGGGAGGTAATGCTCAGAAACCTATATCCTGGCGAGGCGAACACGATGATTTACTTTTCTTTTGTTTCCAGCACAGCATGGGCTCCAAGGGCCAGTGACTGTATTCTCCCTTCTGGAGGAAATGCATGGTGTGGAAAGAGACTTCCGGCTCCAAAGGAACGTTCCCAATAGCCTGCCGGTACAGAGTATTGGAACGCCAGGAGAAAGGATGGTATTGCGCCGGAACATCTCTGCGTCGATCAGCCTGATTACACTGTCCTGATTGAAGGAGTGCCGAGGGCAAGAATGTGAGGAGCTGGGGTGAGGTGGTGGTGTG
>JADBJO010003802.1:212500-217500 GCA_016801955.1 Conus betulinus
GAGAGAGAGAGAGAGAGAGAGAGAGAGAGAAATCAAGCCGCACCAATGGGAATATTACATCTTCTCATCACTCAAATCCATAACAAAAAAAAAAAAAAAAATCCGAAAAGACAAACAAACAAAAAAAACCCTCCCTCCCTGCAGGCAATTGGAAGCCAAATGAAAAAAAAAAGCCTGTTGTAAAACTTTTTTTTCCAAATGATAATGTGTGCACGCGCGCGTGCGTGCGTGCGTGCGTGTGCGTGCGTGCGTGCGTGCGTGCGTGCGTGCGTGTGTGTGTGTGTGTGTGTGTGTGTGTGTGTGTGTGGTGGGGGGGGGTGAGGTTGGCTTTTGTTTAATATCATTTTACAAACGAGAAATCGTACTAATTGTCTTTTGTACTGCAAAGTTAGGCGACTGCAGGCGGAAATCTAAACAAACTTTTAATGTAATTAATAGCGCACCGCAAAAAAAAAAGAAACAAGAAAAAAAAAAACAAGGAAAAATTAGACAAACGAATGACAAGACAAAACGCGACGCGTTTCGACTACTTAGGTCTTCTTCAGGCAAGATGCAAAACACTCAGGACAACAAAAATGAATGAGCAATCACTTGTCTTCATCCACTTCAGTGCAAGATGGGTGCTGAATAAAACGCCTATAGATAGATATATAAATAGACAGACAGACAGACAGAGCGGTTGCTTTTTACAAGAAAGTAAGTGTAGGTAATTTGTAATAAGAGAAGCAAACGAAATGACATAAAAACGTCAAAAACAAACAAAAAACACCAAAGTCAACAGTTTCACTTGCTTTCACAGAAAAAAAAAATCCCAAATTAAAAACAGTTCACCAATAGGTTTCCTTTGAGAACGGGATCAAACGACAGTCAATACCAAAATGAACCCTAAAAAGAAAACTTCAAAAGGAATTAAACCAATGATGAAAGCGAGAGACAAGTCTAGGTCGAAATACTTCATGATGAAAGGCCAGTCGAAGAACGGTGAGTTCACTCTGAACAAGAATTCGTTGGCAGCATATATGCCCTAAAGGAACTGAAAATTAACGAGAAACGACCATGCCTTCGTTTTCCATTGCTTCCCCCGACCCCCGACCCCGCCCCCCGTCCCCTCCCCTCCTCCAGCTTCCATCTGATCTGAGATTTTACAGTGGAAAGATTTTTAACAACATTTCGGGTGTTTTTTAGAAGATGTATTTCAAAGGGTTGCGTGAATGTATGACTTGGGAGTGGACTTCAACGCGGTGACAGCCCTGACATGGTCCTTTGCGGTTGGCTAGGCTATAAGCAACATTGCTTTATCTTACCTTTTCCTCCAGCCCTCTAAACCCCCCCCCCCCCCCCCCCCCTTTCCCTTGACCTATTTAACTGTTCCGCCTCTCTATTCCTGCCTCATATATCATCACATGCAACATTAAAAGACTGAAAGCTCTGCCTCCCAGTCAGACAACTTTAGTTATTTTGGTGCTTGGAGAAGGCATATAGGGTGGATGGGGGGAGGGGGGGAGTGGGAGGAGAGAGGCAGGGGGGTAAGAGTATGGTCCGGTAATGTTGCTCATAGCCCGGCCGACTGCAAAGGCCGAGGGAAGGGGGGGGGGGGGGGGAGGGGTGGCGGAATGGCTGGTGCGAGATAATGGTAGCAGACAAGTAGAACAGATTTTTTTTTTAATCCACTTATCTCTTACATACAAATGATAACATTTGTCTTTTTTCTCCAAATTTATAGTGGGTTTTACACAGAAAAAAGAGCTGGATTGAAATTTAAATGATTTTAGGTTTAAAATCTTCATCCCCCGAATATGTATAGGCAGCGTGTGTTTGCTGATTTTTTTTTTTTTGGGTGGTGGTGGTGGTGGTGGTAAACTTTCTGTTGACAGTTGGAGGAGCAATCAGTGTTCTCCTGTTGAAAGGTGATTCCAATAAACTCCGGACTTTTGTGTTTGGTTCATAGAAGTCAAACAGAACAGAGACAGCAAGGCTTTGTTCTTGTTTATGTCGGTCAACATCCTCAAACAGGGTCTCAGATGGGAAATTATGTCTTCTTCTCATGTCGCCAGCACCCTTATTTACAGTATTCGTGAAACAAATATCAGAAGAAGAAGAAGAACTACAACAACAACAACAACAACAACAACAGCAACAAGAAGAAGAAGAAAAAAGGAGAAGAACTAGAACATAAACAAGAACACAAGAACATGAAGAAGAGAGAGAGAGAGAGAGAGAGAGAGAGAGAGAGAGAGAGAGAGAGAGAGAGAGAGAAGGTTGACGAGAGGGAACAATGCTTATGGAGTGGGGGAGAAGGAGAAGACAGAGCAAATACGAACTGTTATTTCCCTGAGGAAATTAGATAAACATTAATTTCTGATTTTTAGCCGTCCTTAAGGACACACACACACACACACACACACACACACACACACATACACGCACACACACACACACACACACACACACACACACACGCGCGCGCGCGCGCGCACGTACACATACGCACACACATTTCTGCTGTCTGTCTGTCTGTCTGTCTGTCAATACTTCTGCCTCTGTCTCTATCTTTCTGTCTCTGTCTCCCCCTCTCTCCCTATGTCTTTCACTCTCTCTCTCTCTCTGTCTGTCTCTCTGTTTCTGTCTGTCTGTCTGCCTGCCTCTCTCTCTCTCTCTCTCTCTCTCTCTCTCTCTCTCTCTCTCAATGTACATGTGTGTGTACACGCACGCGCGTCACTTTTGTGTGTGTGTGTGTGTGTGTGTGTGTGTGTGTGTGTGTGTGTGTGTGTGTGTGTGTTGAGAGACACAGAGAGAGAGAGAAAGAGAGAGAGAGAAAGTGAGAGAGAGAGAGAGAGTGGGGGTGGCCGCCAAAATGCTGTAGCAATCTGTTTCACGGTAGGGTGACTACTGACGGTGAGTGGAATTTAAGAGTAAATTAGAGTTACTGGACCGCCTAATGAATAAACAAACAAATCTCAGAAGACACACAACGCGTTTTAAACATTTCCAGGTAAGAAGAGATACCATTTTAAAACACAGCGAAAACAAAGGACGGACATACCCCCCCCCCCCCCTTCACTCAACTCCATCCTCCCCATCCTCAACCCCACACCATCTCCATTCTTCATATGGAAGCCACTCCATTGTCGTGGCATATCTAATTTTTTTCACATCTGACACTTGACTTTACCTTCTAAATATTGTGGAATTAGGTCAGCAACATTTATTCAATGCCCTGTTCGGAAGGCTTTCTGATTTGATGCTGCAGATTCGTGAATGCCGGCCACTCTTCAGGTGATCTCTGTCTTTTTTGGTACCTTGATTTCTTTCTCCATGATAGTCTGATCATGGCTTTCTTAATTCAGAGGTGTGCTTGTGTTGTGGAGCAGGGGATGTTACTCTCAAGTGTTTTGGTAAGAGCAGAGCCTACGGTCCCACATCTCCTGGGCTGTTGTTTTCTCTAGGTCCATGCTAAACAGGACCTTAGTGAGGATAGCAATATCCTGTTTCTTTGCTTCAGTGTCTGTTCTTATCCAGACGAGGACTGTACAGACTAATGGTCGGGTCTTTCCTCCATCTACAGAGCAACTGGATTAACAACAATCGCAAAACTTTCAGTAATAGTGACGGTCCTTTGATCAACTGTATCATTTTTTCCTTGATAATGATAATGATGACGATGACGACGACGACGACGATGATGATGATGATGATAATGATGATTTGTCTGATTTTGTACCAGTAATGCGGGTATTAACGACGACGACGACGACGACAACGACGACGACGATGATGATGATGATGATGATAATGATGATTTGTCTGATTTTGTACCAGTAATGCGGGTATTAACGACATAGTTCCCCCTCTATTTTCTCTGTCTGTATGCTCGGCTGCATCCCTCGCCCGCCTCCATTCCAGCTGTTTGTTTCCATGTTTGGTGTGTGCATCTGGACCTTTCTTGCCATATCTGGAGCACTGTTGAAACGGTAGTAGCTGACCAAACTAGCCACTACACACGCAAACATGCAACACAATCCGAAAGCTTTTATTTTGGTCACAGGAAAGCATGCTACAAAGAATCACGTGCATCGAGCCACGTGACATGAATCAAGCAGAGAGTCACTCTCGTCTCTCATGTTTCCAGCTGCCTCTTTCCGGGGCAGCTGCAGCGAGTTGGAAGACACACATCAAGTTGTCACCCTTGGCTCTAATGACGTGACTATGTGTGTCAAGTGAGTGATTTGAGGCTGGAGGGCACCGGCTTGGTTTTAATGATCGGGGCAAGTGGTTGAACTGTCTGGTCCAGCCCACCCGCTGTCTGCTAGGGCGCAGAGAGGGTGAAGCAGTGGAGAAGGGGAAGTGGACAACGTGCTCGTTGTGGTCGAACCAAGGAAATGTCAGATTGCTGATATTTCCATCTGTTAATGCAGAGAGAGAGAGAGAGAGAGAGAGAGAGAGAGAGAGAAGGGTGGGAGAGAAAGAAAGAAAGAAAGAAAGAAAGAAAGGAAGGGAGGGAGGGAGAGAGGGAGAGAGATGAGCATGGATGTTGTATGTATTTATATGTATGTTTGTTTGTATGTATGTATGTATGATGTATGTATGTATGTATGTACGTACGTTTGTATCTATGTACATATGTATCTATGGATGTACGTACGTTATTATGTATTTGTCTCTGTATGTATTTACTTATCTGTTTATGCCTTTATGCCTATATTCATTCATTTCTTTAATTTTCGTTTTGTCATATTTTAAGTTGTAGACACTTATATTCATGATTTCTTTACATCTCAATGCTTCAGGTTGGTTTTACTCGTGAAGAAAAAAAAATATGGGAGCATTCGTTGTAATTTCCTCTGTGCGTTTGCAGAGATCATTTTCTCTCATAAATGAAAAAAAAATCAATAAGGAAACACATAAAGAAGAAAACAGTTAAAGAAACAGATGAAAAAAGGAACAAATATTGGGAACAAACAAGTAAATTAATACATGAAAATGCATGAATAGATAGAGCA
>JADBJO010003802.1:222500-225000 GCA_016801955.1 Conus betulinus
GGACGTCACTCACAACTGTTGTGGTAAGAGCATCGAGTACGGTTCAGCGTCTCGTGGACTGTCATTTCCTCAGAGTCGTTGCCACATAGGTTCTCAGTGCAGATGCAATGTCTTATGTCAATGACTCAGTGCCTCAGTGTCAGACGTGGAATCTACGGACTCAAGCGTGTGTCATTCGTCCGTCTTAATAACGATCGATAAACCTTCGCCCACAGTGAAAGTTCTCTGACCGCATAGATTATCTTCTCTTTCGGCGTTCTTTCCGGAATATAAGTAAAGAAAAAAAAGCAACGTATTTTGAATTAACCTTCAGTTTTGAATGAGTAAATGTGTATGTTCGTTTTTATTCCTGAAAAAAAAAAAAACAGTGTGAGTATGGGAGAGAAATTCAGAGTATTCGCTGACCAGTACCATTTATTTCACTGGTTTCCAAACCATACCTTTTAAAGTTCAAACATCTATAGCATCAACCGAGCTACACATTGCACGCCAGCCAGCCATGGAGAAAAGAAGGAAACGAATGCTGACATGTTGCGAGATGGACGGCCACAATGCACAGTCATGAGCGTAAAGGACAGTACTTTCCTTTCAGACACTGTAGAGAGTGATACAGTAGATCAAGAAGCCTACATCCTTCAAACAATATTCTGTTCCTTCAAAATTCATGGAAAACACCGAGCGATGAAAAAACAGAACATGGGAAGTTGAGAATAAGGCAATGATCAGAATGAAAGCTCAGTTCTCCTGCTCAACTATTTCTTTTTTTATATCCTTTTGTCATCATCATAATCGTGCTGCTGTTACTGCTGCTGCTGCTGCTGCTGCTGCTGCTGCTACTGCTGCTGCTGATGCTGCTGATGATGATAATAATGATGATGGTGGTGAAGATGATGATGATGATGATGATGATGGTGATGGTGATGATGATGATGATGATGATAGTCTAATTTTGTTCAAATAATATAGGCATTATACATAATTTTCCTACCTTCCTTTTCTATGTCTGTATGCCTATTTGCCTCCTGGCGTTTATTCTAGCTGTCCGTTTCCAGTGTTTGATGTATGCATCGTTACCTTTCTTTCTAGTTCTTAGTCTTGGGACACTGTTGAAACGCGTGAATACCAAACAAGTCACTACACACGCAAACGTGCACTCCATCCCAAAGGTTTTATTTCGGTCACAGGAAGCACGCTAAAGGAATCACGTGCATCGTGCCACGTGACATGCCTCGATCAGAGAGTTGCTCTCGTCGTTCATGCTTCCAGCTGCGCCTCCCAGAGCTTACAGTTACAGAGAGTTGTCCATGAGAAGCACAAGCATCAAGTTGCCGTCCTTAGTCCTGATGATGTGACTATGTGTGTGGGGGAGGCACTGGATGGGCTTATAACGAGGGCGAGTGTGTGTGTGTGTGTGTGTGTGTGTGTGTGTGTGTGTGTGTGTGTACGCGGGCGCGCGCGCATGCGTGCGAAAGTGCGTGCTAAAGTTCGTGTGTGTGTGTGTGTGTGTGTGAGCGGGCTTATGTGCGTCAAGGAGAGAGAATTAATTCAGATAATTACTGAAAGGGGAGAGAGAGAGAGAGAGAGAGAGAGAGAGAGAGAGATTGTGTAGGAAAGATTACACAAAGTTTACTGAGCCGATGTTGATGAATCTCTGTATGGCTGTACATGTACGCCAGGGCGTGCGATCATACATGCGTATGCACACACATACGCACGTGAACAGGCTCGCGCGCGCACACACATACACACACGCAAGTTCTCTTTCTATACGGTTATGTTCATATGCTTGATGTCTGTCGGCATTTTTCCCTGCGTTTAGTTTTTGTTTGTAAAGCGCCATGCGTCAGATACTTACTGTGAATTTAGTGATGAATTTTGTGTTTATCAGTTTCACACAGGGGCATAGGAACCTGGCTGCCCAGGCGGGGAGGAGGAACACCTTGCCCCACCCCACCACCATAAAAACAAGGAGGTGGAAGGATGACTGCCCTTCGACATCCGCATCCTACCCTCTGAACCCCCCCCCTTCCCCCCCCCCCCCCCCCCCCCCCCCCCCGAATTGAAGCAAGAAAAATATGGATGGTATGATATGTGATGTATCTGATACCATACACCCTTTTCGAACATGTGAGAGAATACTTCTCTTTTTAAAAAAAAAAAGGGGGGGGGGGAGATAGAGTCCTAGCAGTACCCCCACCCCCACTCTGCTTTCAGTTTGTAAGGAAATCCTCCCCTTGACTTTTACTAGTATTTCACACACATATATATATAATGTTGTACAATTAAATAGTGGGTGGAAACAAGTGGAGGCTGACAGTTGTTCAGTTATTATAGTAATGACTTGACAAATATTTGAATTACCAAAAAAAATTGAAGCTGAAGAAAATTGGGGGGAATATATTATAAATATGAGAAACCCTTCACTAGCTGTCTGAGGGAACCAAAACAAAAAAAATTGGAGATAAAAATTGAGAGTATATAATTATTATAAATATGAGAA